>BQNB010110778.1:2102-19433 GCA_026074375.1 Tanacetum coccineum | reverse complement strand
AATGTATCGTTTTCAAACGACTTTTTGGTCGTTCTATATATATCTTATGTTATTGATCTGAGAAGTAACACGCCCCGGACCCATATTCCGTTGTGACCTAATTTGGGGGTGTTACAGATTATTTTAAGAAAGTTCTAGTGTGTGTCTATATGTAAACAATGTGGAAGTGCGGTTATCTAGACTCAAAAAGAAAATATAATAATGAGATAACCCGAAGTCTCCTTTATTTAATGTTGCTACGGTTGAAAGTGCCCGAAAATACATATTGATTATGTATTCAAGAGACATATGTCGTGATGCATGAGAAAAAAACGTTTTTGCTTTGTATTAATCAATGTTTTAGAAAAAATTTATGCGTGTCCTAGACATGAGAAGTATTTTGAAGAAAGTTTCTCTTTTGAGGTTTGAATGAAATAAGGGAAATTTTGATTATGCAAGTGAATACATAATAGTGCATAGTATGGATACATATAGTAGCGTGATAAAAATTTTCCAAAAGTTTTATTTTTGAGTGCAAAAATAGAATCCTAGACTCAGGTGAGAGAAGAAAAAGTGATCTTTTGAAATTACCAAAATCCTTTTAGAAGGATTTGGGTTTGAGTAAATCCGGCTATTTGATGGTAGAATCCTGTGGATTCAAAGACCGTTGGTCAAGGCAGGGGTTTTAAAGTGTGGTCAAGACAAATATACTATTTCATGGGAGAGCATATCAGAATACGAGTTTCTTATTTATACTCCTTAATGTCATAGTACGGGTTGATAGACCTAGAAAAATATGACGCATCTTTTAAAGATTTATTAAGCATTTGGTTCCATGATGCCAAGTCCTAGTCTAAGAAGGTTAAAAGGTTCTCTTTTGAGTGGTTTAGTTAAGATATCGGCAATATTATCTTCAGAGGAGACCTTCTCAATTGAGATGTTTCCTTTGTGGACATTAACGCGGAGGAAATAATGTAGAATTTCTATATGTATGGTATGTGAGTGAAGAACGGGGTTTTTACTTAGTTTGATGGCACCTTTATTGTCATAAAGGACGGGTATGTCATCTAGTTTAATGTCATAGTCTATGAGGGCTTATTTCATCCATAAAGCTTGTTGGCAAGCCTTTCCTTTAGATACATATTTGGCTTGGGTGGTGGATATGGCTAAGGCAGTTTGTTTCTTAGAGAACCACGATGTGAGGCAACATCCCATGAAGGTGCACACACCGCTTGTGCTTTTACGATCGACATAGTCTCCTGCATGGTCGGAATTGACATAAACTATGGTTTTGACTCCCATTTCTTTGGGATACCACATTCCTAAATGTGTTGTACCCATAATGTATCTAAAAATTCTTTTGACGGCTTCTAGGTGAGAGGATTTAGGATCTTCTTGAAAACGAGCGCATAGACAAACACTACACATGATGTTCGGCCTACTAGCTGTCAGATAGAGTAAGCTACTGATCATGTCACAATTTTTTGTGCTGTCAATGGATTCCGCGTCTTTGTCTCGGGTGAGTTTGGTTTCGAATGACATAGGAGTTTTGATAGGTTTAGAGTCTTCTAGACCAAATTTCTTAAGTATTTCTTTAATGTATTTGGATTGGTTGAAAAATATGTCATCTTCTAATTGTTTGATTTGTAAGCCAAGGAAGAAATTCAATTCACCCATCATGCTCATCTTGAACTCGTCATACATGATTTTAGAAAAATCATCGCAAAGCTCTTGACAAGTCGATCCAAAAATGATGTTCTCCACGTATATTTGGACAATAATGATATGTGAGTCTCTTTTTTTTGTAAATAGAGTGTTATCTATTGATCTCATGGTGTACTCATGATCTAGGAGAAAAGTATTAAGTCAATCATACCAAGCTTTGGGTACTTGTTTAAGACCATAACGAGACTTTTTGAGTTTATATACATGATTAGGTTTTTCGAAATAGAAAAAACTAAGAGGTTGTGATACATAGACTTCTTCATTTGTAAAACCATTTAAGGAAGCACTTTTGACATCCATTTGAAAAAGTTTGAAATCCTTTGCACAAGCATACGCAAAAAGGAATTTTTAAAGATTCTAATCTTGCTACAGGAGCATAGGTTTTATTGAAATCTATTCCTTCTTGTTGGTTGTATCCTTGTGCGACAAGCCTAGCCTTGCTTCTAGATACAACACCATTTTCATCTAATTTATTTTTAAATACCCATTTCGTACCTATTATGGTTTGATTCTCGTGTGGTGGAACAAGACTCCAAACATTATTTGTTACTAATTGGTTTAATTCTTCTTGCATAGCCACAGTCCAACTTCGTCTTTAATGTTTTTAGGTTCTACGGAAGACACAAAGCAAAAGAAGTTACTTTGATTTTGGACTTGAGATCTTAAGATTCTTTCGTTTAGTTTTCCTATGACTGTTTCTAGGGGATGATCTTTAGATTCCTTGATATTGACAATTTCTTTGTTTAAAGGTCCATTTTCCTTGTCTTCTATTTCTTCTATTTGTTTTTCAATGATTTGACTCTCGATAATATCATCATATATTAAAAGTGATGATTTAAGAGGAGGACTTTCGTCGAATCTTACATTTAAAGATTCTTTTATTCTCATGGTTTCTTTGTTTGGGATTATATAGGCCTTACTATTAGGGGAATTTCCTAGAAAGACGCCTTCGGTTGATTTAGGGTCGAATTTTATGAGGTAATCTTTGGTGTTAAGAATAAAACATTTGCTACTAAAAACTTTAAAATATTCTAATGAAGACTTTTTACCTTTGAAAAGCTTGTAAGGAGTTTTTATGAGGAATGGCCTAATCAAAATTCTATTTAAAATGTAGGTGGAGGTGTCGACGGCATTAAACCAAAAAAAATTAGGGATATATTGTTTATTAAGCATAGTGCGACTCATTGCTTGTAAGGTTCTATTTTTATGTTCAACTACCCTATTTGATTGTGGAGTACGCGGAGCTGAGAAGTTATGAGTGATACCATTAGCATCACAAAATGCTCTAAATTGTACTTCATTATCAAATTCCCGACCATGATCCATACGGATTGATACAATGGGACAACCTTTTTGAATTTGAATTTTCTTACTTAAAATCTCAAAATGGTTAAACGCTTTATTTTTGTGTTTAAAAAATATAGTCCATGTATATCTTGAGTAATCATCGACAATGACCAAAGTGTAGTATTTTCCTCCATAACTTTGAAACCAAACAAGTCCATATGTAAAAGTTCTAGACACTTAGTAGTTGAAACTATGTTTTTATCCTTATGGCTTGCGTGTACTTGTTTTTCTATGTTGCAAGCGTCACAAAAATGATTTTCAAATTTTAGTTTTGGTAAATTTTGAACAAGCTCCTTAAATGATAGTGATTGTATAAGTCGCATATTGGCGTGACCCAATCTTCGATGCCATATGGTCGAAGTATCATCCATCGAGGTTAGACAAAGACTATCTTTAGGTGAGTTACCTATTTTCATTATATAAAGTCCATTTTTTCTAATCCTACTTCCTATGGTAATGTCATCTTTAAGTATTTCACTACCGGTTTTGCTAAAGAGCACTTTGCACTTTTTATCACATATTTAACCTATGTTAAGCAAGTTGAAATTTAGATTTTCTACGTGACTAACATCATGAATAGTTAGGAAGTTGTAAGTAATCATACCTTTGTCGATAATCTTGCTTCTAGTGTTACTACCAAACACCACGTTACCTCCATTTATGGCTTCATATGTTAAGAAGAGATCCTTGTTGTCCGTCATATGTCTTAAACACCCACTATCCTTGATCCATTCATCCGGTTCTAATTTAACCTTTAGGCGTACCTAAAAGCATAAAAGAACTCAAGCGTTTGGTCCCCAATATCTCATGGGTCTGTTAGCGTCAAACATATTGTTTGGTTGGTTCATGTAAGGATATGGAGGGTAAGGTCCCCAAGAACCAAAGTTGGGTGGTTGAAATTGATATCCCCGTGGTGATGAATAGTTCCAACCTACTTAATGGTAGTCGCTCTTAGGGTATAATGTGTTTGGTCTCCTAAGGGGCGTTTTGGGTCATGTTTGGATATTGCTTTTTCTAAGTCCTTGACCAAGTTTTAAAGCCGGTGTTTGTTTGACATTTCCTACAATAGCACTAGGTGATGTTTTCTTATTTACTTTGACAAACTCGCTTCTCTTTTGCAAAATTGGTTCTAAAGTTTCCTTTGCTGATATAGTCACACGGTACTCTGCATTTTCACTAGACGGTACCATTGCAGAGGGTATCGTGGGTGCCGGTTCTACAAAAGGCATTTTGGTTTCCTGGCCCATTTTCCCCCTTTTTACTCTGCTAGTCAAAGCTTTATCTTTTGTGAATCTAAGGCCCTTTTGATCTTTTTGTAATCTTTGATTTTCAATCATTTCTTGCAAAAAATGGCTACTATTTTCAAATTTAGCGAGTTTTAAGGAAAGTGAGTCAATTTTAGTACGTAAGTCGATACACGATTTACATTCTACACTAATTTCCTTATCTTTCTCTAGTCGTAATAATCTTTTCTTAAGATCACTAACCTCATTGTCTAGGATTTCATTTTTAGTCTTTAGGTGTTTGTTTTTGTTGATTATTCTAAGACTAATTTTGCATAAATTGTTGTATCCATTTTGTAAAGACTCGCTATCTAAAGATGAACTACTATAATAAAGAGTATCGGAAAGTACCTAATTTGTGTCGTGTGCCATGAGACAAATTTCAACCTTCTTGAAGTCATCATCTTCTTTACTCTCACTCCAACAACCTCCAACGAATGCCTTTTGATCATTAAAGGAGTGTTTGGGACAATCACTTATAAAGTGATTCAGATCACCACACTTGAAACACCTTTGCTCCTATTTTCCTTTCTTTTCTTCCTTTGCTTTTCGGAAGTTCCTTTTGTCGTCGTGTGGTTGTCAGACGAATTTCCCTCTTCTTCTAAAGAATTTCTTGAAATCCATTACCGCCATGGCATATTCCTCATCATCACTATCCGAACATGAGACCTCTTTGTCACTTGACACTTTCTTAGCTTTTAGAGCCAACGACTTCTATTTTTCCTTCTTATTTTTAGACACCTCCTAGTCCTTTTCAAGCACTATGTCATAAACCTTCAAGTTACTGATGAGTTTATCTAGAAGTAGTGTTGACAAGTCCTTATATTCTTCTATAGTCGTCACCTTCGGATGCCATTTAGTTGGAAGATCCCTCAAGAATTTCCTAACATGATTGCGACTTGAAAAAGATTCGTCAAGTGCTTTTAAAGATGTAACTATAGTATTAAATCTAGCAAATGCGCAATCAATAGTTTCATCATCGAAAATGATGAATTATTCATATTGTTGAATAAACAAGTCTATTTTATTGTCCTTAACTTGTTTGTTACCTTGATGAGTTATGCCAAGAGTGTTCCAAACATACTTAGCGGTTTTGCACATAAATATTCTTTCATATTCCTTTTTAGGCAAAGCGTTGTATAAAACTATTTTGGCCTCGTCATTTTTAGAAAGCATTTTCTTGTTTTGGTCATTTAGTTTATCATAAGGAATAAGTTCCTCTTGACCGATTATCAAGTTTTTAATAGTAGGTTTGTAATCATCATTAACAATTATATACCAAAGATCAATATCTTTAGACTTCACATAAGTCTCAAATATATTTTTTCAATAGATAAAGCAATTAGCTTCAAAGAGAGGTGGTATTTGCATAGATTAAACCTCATTTTAGTTTTCTGAATCTATTTGATCGTGTAAAGTTTTAAAATACAATATATTTTAAAAGGCTTTAATAACTTTGCTCTTAATGCCAATTATGGAAAACTAGAAAGGGAGGGGGTTTGAATAGTTTTGTCGATTAAAATTATCTTTTCAAAAATATAGTTTGAGTTTACATGAAGTTGATGATATTAATTGATGTACAAGATAAGGAATGAATATAAAGTACAAGTAAAGTAAAGAGAAAGTAAGAAAAGATAGAACCGAGACAAAAGCATTTATAGTGGTTTGGCTACAAGGACACCTTCCTTGCCCTACTCCACTCTCCGAGTCACCTACTCAAGAGTTCGTAAACACTAGTCACCAATCTCCTTTAACCGGCGGAGAAGCCTCACAACGTTGCTTACACCTTTGGTACAAAGCTAAATATTGGGTTCTAACAAAGGTATAACCAACCCAATGCAATCAACTTCTTTTTTACAAGGATGAAGAATGAATCTACAATGACTAAATGAAGTACAAGATATAGCAAGGTAATCTTGATAAGATAATGGAGACTTGGAACAAGATGACTTGAGCTCGATCGTCTCGTATGCAATTTTGGCAAATTCTTCTATTAAGAGAACTACCTACAAATGATATGTGAAACTAACTAGATCTGAAAAAAAAGAGATATTAGATTATAAGAGAGATATCAGAGTAAGAATGAGTGAGTAAAACATGAAAAATGACTTGCTATTTATAGGCAAAATTTGGCACTATAGCACGGTACCTTCTATGTAGGGTACCGGCCAGTGTAAACACAGGGTACTAGCTATTTACTATTCACCAATTCTGGCGGAACCTTTCCCAAAAGGTATTGGCCAGTGTATTTTAAGGGTACTGGTAGACTGACCTAAATTCCGAATTTTAGATTGCCAAATCTCAAATCATTTTGTGTAATCTTGTAAGATTTGTTCAAGATATAGAGAGATAATGATGTTACCTATGATGTAAAAATTGTAAACAAAATTTACATAATAAAAGGTCTAAGTAATATGTATAGTATGTATTTTTGATGTGAGTTATATGATTTAAGTTAGGAAGACTATTTGTCTAAGATTTGTGCATTCTATATTTTACTTGTAGTAATTTTGTGATTGTTATCGACAAAACACAAGAGGGTCGTAAGATAGAAATAAACATTTTTATGGCTTATTTATATTAACAAAATGATTAATTTTGAATGCAAGAAAAAAAATTATTTGATCATTACCTACGCTTTATAATGCCATATTCATATCGTAAGTGATTTGTCGTCGACAAGTAAACTTACGACTAAATAACTTGTTTACGTAAACTTTTACGTAATATAACATTATATTTGTTATTATCAAAACTCGAAGATCATTAAATATATATATCGTTTTTACATGAATATTTGTATTAACATTCTTGAAATTGAGATGTGATAGCCTTTTGTTCCATAGCTAGTTTACACTTTCTGAGACTTTGGCAAAGAAGCAAGCTCCATTTTGAGTCAGTGATGACATGTCAAGAACATATACATCATTTCTCCTTGGGGCTATCAACACAATTTCTTTGTTAGCATTAAAGATTGTTCCTTACTTATCATCAAACTGAACAATATATTTAGCATCACAGAGTTGACTGATGCTAATTAGATTGTATTTAAGACCATTTACAAAAGCTACTTTAAAGAAAACTATACCACCATAGTTTATTGAACCATATCCCTCTGTAATGCAAGATGAGTTATAACCAAAAACTACCTTAGGACATGGTTGCTCTACATATTTGTGCAAATAATTCATCACACCGGTCATACTCCTTGAGCATTCACTGTCCAGGTACCAAATGGGCTCCATGATGTGTCTCTACACAAATAATAAACTCAGTTAGTTTCTCTTGTGAACCCACCATTTTGTGAGATCTCTAGCTTTTGTAGCCTAAATTAACTCACCTCTTTTAAAATGCTCAAAATTATTATGGTCAGTGGTTGAGTGCACATTACTTCTACAAGTAGTGCAACTCACACCAATGGAGGACTCGCTGGACTGAGAGGACTCAGCTAGTACTCCTCCTCTGACATGAATGACACGATTGTGTCCTGAGGTAAAATGGTCATAACTTTTACATATTTCACACTCTGGGTAATTTCGATAATCATCGGGATGATGGTCATTGAAACCACAGTGAGTGCATGATGGGAAAGGCTTTGCCTTAGCTTTCAAGATTTGTTTGGAAGGAGATGCATACTGATAAGGTTGTTCCTTGTAGTTTTTACTACTTTTCAGTGATGAAATATACATATCATGATCTAAGGTCCTATGATCCTCTTTCTTGCATTTCATGCAATAGAGAATCTTATAACAATCATTAGTTGAATGATTGGAATAATGACACAGTTCACATTTTAGCTTAGGTTTCTGAAGGGGTTTTGGTCTGACTGGTTTGATGAGTCAATGTTCTTGCCATTTGGTTTAGATTCCTAACTCATTTTGGATGAGTTGACTAACTTAGATGATTCAGACTGTGGATTCACATATTTAGATTCCTAAATCTTTTGAGTGGAGTTAATCTTTTCATCCATTAACATTTTAACCAGTTTGGTCAGCTCATCAATTTTAGATTCTTAATCATTGATTTTGACTTCAGTAGGAACTAAAGAAGTGACTAGTTTAGTATCACAAACAGTGACAGGTCCTAAAACACTCTTACTTGAAGATTCTTGTGTTTTAGGCTTTGTGTGTTTCATGGTACCCAAACCAGGTTTCCTCCTTGGAGAGTGATCTTGGTAAGTCAATAGCATTACCTTAGAGCTTGAAGAAGCTCCTTGAAGATTTTTCAGTGGAGGTAGAGGTGTTAGGGATTCTGATCCTGACTCTTTGGAAGACTCAAGGTCAGAGGGTGCCTCAGTAAGTTATAGACACTCATTGACAGCTTGACTTTTAGGGACTAGAATTCTTCCAGTGTTAAAGTTTGGAAGTTTGTGTAACACCCCCAAAATAGGTCACAACGGAATGTTGACCGGGAGCGTTCGATAGCACAAGATATAAGAGAACGACCTCTATATAAGTCGTTTTAAAAGATAACCTTGTTGATTTGATTAAAATAAATAAGTTGTAACATTTGTCCCATAAGTTTGCATCAAAAAGTAAAACATAGTTTAGTACAACGAGGAAGATAGTTTTAATGCAAGTAGAAAATCTATGAATGTGATCCTGAAAGATGAGGACTCCATGCACATCAAATACATCTTAGCGGTTAAGCACCTGAGAAAAACATTGCTAAAAGTGTCAACATTAAAGTTGGTGAGTTCATAGGTTTATCAAACTGTAAATGTAAACCACAAGATTTTAAAACGTGTATGGCAATATAACAAATACAAGCCATACAAAATGCATTTACTATTGTCTAAGCTCATGAAACCGAAGCGTTAACCGTAATCGAGAATAAAAGCCCATGCGGGTGCATAACCTAGGACACCCGTAAACTGAATCAAATGAAATTGCGCCCGTTTGACACCTTGTCAGTCAAACCTGGCGGGGATGTCAATCCCGATAGATCTATTCATAACATTCGTGCTTACACAAAGTAATTAACGATTCATGATAAAAGGGTGTGCTGAAAATCATAGGTTAATGGGAACTTAGACCAATCCGTAAACGAGTAATTTGTATCTGTGTTCAATCGTAAAAATGAGCAATTTAATTTCACCCCAAAGTATTTCAAACGGGTATTAGTAAAAGTAGGGCTATGAAATCTCACCTTAAGTGATGGTATTGACTTTGGAAAAATCAACAAGGCATATCGTCACAAATGACCAGTATGCAACCTATTTAATTATAGGTCGGTTTAGAATAATGCAAGTGGACATAAATTAAAACGATGCATTTTTATATCGTTATATCACCACCGAATAGTTTTAGTTTATTAATCAGAATAATGTTTACGCTAAGCTTACTTATTAAATTCCCAAGTATATACGTTTGTAATATATTCTAATAGCCAGAAAATTAATTATAGTCTATTACGCTCGATTTACCACTTTTATTATTTTTACAGCGACAATATATATATAGTCTAATTATATTATAACATAGTATTTATGAAGTTTAAAACGTGTATAAATACTATATAAGCGATACAATTATATTTCCTAATGTTTTTATAGTCCAAACGGGCCCGAAAACGTTCGAAAACACAATTTACTATTCCTAACAGCTTTGACGCCTATAAAAATGTGTGCAGAAAATTTATGGTAATTTCAAAAAAATAGTCCAAGTTTGATTAAGAATAACTCTTTCGTTTTACACTTTTGGGCTTCAAAACTCACAATATTTTAACAAAAAATCATTTCGAGCAAGTTTCTAGTTTTATACTTAAGCCGTTTCGGATCCGAAATGGGTCAAAAACTCTAAAACAGATTCTGCCAGATTATATAAAAAAACTGCATTTGCCGAAATCGTTACCAAACTTGTTTTGACCATAACTTCTTCGTTATACGTCCGTTTTTCGAGTTCTTTATATGCACAGCCTCGTAAGTAAGTGTACAAACACATTTTTAAGGTTTTAACTCGGAAAATATTTCCTATCCTACTGTTTGAAGTCGGCTGTCCCTAGAGTTTATATACCCGGAAAATCTATAATCTAACCTCATTTTTATACAACAAAACCTTCTAACCCAATCACTTCAACATCTTTCACAATCAACATCCAAACTGACCTAATCTCATCCAACACTTCACAATAATATAAACAAAAACATGAAATAAACTATAAAACTATTTTAGCTAGTTTATGAATAACCAACTTGACAACATACCTAATAAAAATATATGTAAGTGTTCTTGATTTCTTTGCAAACATCTATAAACGTTTACTAGTTGGTGATATAACATATAATCATGATGTTCATGTGAAAGTATAAATAATGTAAGTATGGAAATATGTATGATCATAATCAAGATGTATGAAAATCATAAGAGTAAGTAAAGTATGCTTACAAATATTATGATTAAAAAGAAACCCTACGCTTTGATTTAACCCAAAAACCTTATAAAACCCAACTTGAAAACCTTAAAACCCTAACTTAGATCTTGAAACCAAAATTTGAAAACACCTTGGAACATCTTAGATATGAACCTCGAACACACTAGTATGCTTGAAATATCAAGAAAATAGAAAACAATAGAAGCTTTTATGGCTTATATTGAGCCGTGACTTATATTGGAGAGGAAGAGAGACTTTGTTGAATTTTGCAAGTGTAGAATGAGAGTGAATTAGCTAGTTGATGCATCATTTATATAGGATAAATATCTAGGAAAATATCTAGGAAAATATCTAAGAAAATATCTAGGAAAATATGAAAAGTTATAAATTATTTTTGTAAAATTATATAACACTTTTTTGACGTAAACTTTTATTTGTTTAATGCCGGTTTACGTTAAATGTTGATTTTTTGTTTACGCGATTTAACTTAACGGTTATAATTAAAAATGAAAACGTAAATGTTCAAAGTAAATAGTTTTGAGTTTATTGACGTAAAATGACCTAAAAATGCAGGTTGTCACAGTTTGCTGTCAGGGTTATGTCTCTCAATCTAATCTTTGGATTTTAGAACCATTTCATGGTCATAATCCATGGATGCAGGTATGAAAGGGTTTTCTTTAACATCATTTTTTGATGATGATTCAGTGAGTTGTTCTCCTCCAAGAATTTTCTTCTTTTGGTTTAGAATTTGCTAATTGATGCATAGACTTACCTTTTTTGAACTATTTAATCATTTTTCATTGACCTTTCTTTCTTCCTTTAGTTGTTCTTGAAGAGCATGATTTAACTTTGTAAGTTTAGTGTTTTAAATTTAAAAGGTGACAGCATCAAGCTTTGCTTGTTTAAAGACAATTAGATCATCTCTACACTTATTTAATTCAAAAATGATTTTGTTATATTTTGATAACAGGTTTAGTCTTTGCTCTTCAACAAACTTCATGTCAATGTTTATATATTTGAGGTAAGTCTGCCAATCAGAATCCTCATCCATAGAAAGAAGAATATTTACCTTCCTCATGGTGATGTCGATCCATTCACCATTACGAGCATGATTCTTCCCCACAGCAAGTTCATCATCTGCTAGAGCCATTAGTACCTTGACATGTGTCATCTCCTCATCATCAGATACTTCTTCCTCATCCCAATCGAATGTTTTGGCAACTAGGCCTTTGTTCTTTGATTGAAAGGGTTTTGGAGACTGGGAAGTAGAGGGATTGGCTTCAAGGAGTGCAAGTTTAGCTTTTATCTTCTTGTATTCAGCCTTGTAGTCCTTTTGAAACTTTGGTTCACTTTGACTACTCTGAGTATGTTGAGACGACTGGATGAGTTTTGGTGTAAACTTAGGTTGAAAACCTTTTGACACTGAAGAGGATCTTGACACTGATGATTTATAGGAGGGTTCATCAATCTCTTGCAAAATAACCTTTTTTCCATATTTGTTACATTCAGTGTTTTCATTTGCTCTTTGGCTAGAAAATTGTTTTTCCTTTTAATAAAACGTTTTGAATTTGCCAAAAGGGCCCTCTTATGAAACTCTAACTATAGGTCTCTGAGGTACTCCTCACTAGATCTCTCATCAACCTCATCATCATAATTTTCTTAGAAATCCTAAATAATATTGTTAAAAGAAGGCAGTTGATATGGGAGAGTCTAAGGGTGTAGTAATCAGGGCCTTCTTGGTCTTAGGGTATCTCCTTAAGATTAAGTTATCTTCATATACAAACCTCCCATAAATATCAGCAAGGTCAACGGTCTGGTGTGATTGGAATTTCTTAGTCCTTGAGAGAAGCTAAGACGCTTCTTAGGGAGACTGTTCACGAAACCCACAGTGATTTCGTGTTTAGACAGTGTCACACCATCATTGGTAAGCTCATTGAGTAGGGTCTTGTATCGGGTGAAGGTCTGTGAGAGACTCTTAGAGGGTTTAGCTCTGAAAGTTTGATACTTAAGTTTCAAATCCATGATCCTGTTTTCCTTGGTATCAAAGGGGCCTTCAAAGTTGTGAACTAAGTCAGTCCATGTAGATTTAGCTATCTAACAGCTAATGACTGACTCCATTATGTCATCTGGTAGACATGATATAATGATGCTTTTAAGGCGTTGGTCTTAATTGACCACCTTCCTCTCATTAAGGGTCCATTAGGACTCAGGTTTATTAGCACTTTCCATGGTTTTTGGTTGGTAAGGACTATCATTAATACATTTATTGTAATAGGGTTCCATACCAGTCAAATAGTAAAGCATACGCTTTTTTCATTTGTTAAATTTTCCCAGTTCTAGTTTAGGAGCAATAGCAGAATAACTACCTCCCTTTTGTCAACTAGCTTAGCGGCCATTTAGAATCTAGGTTTCAAAAACCTTTTTTATAAACTTTCTGCTCTGACACCAGTTGTTGTTCTCCTTGAGTTAGTTACCTAAAACTAAAAATTTAAGATAAAACTAACTCATGGCTTAAAGTAATGTAATGAAAAATAGTTTTGACAAATATAAAGATAAACAGGTAAAGAACACAAAATAGTTTTTCAACGTTTAATTCTTATAAAATCTTATTAAGAACTATACCCCATTGTTTGCGGAACAACAATGAGGATTGAATGAAAGTGTTTGTGTGTGTGTGTGTGTGTGTGTGTGTGTGTGTGTGTGTGATCTCCTCACTAACAGCTTAGCATAACTTCATGCTAATCAACTGAACTTGTTCATGGGCTTAGTTGATTTAGAGGAGTAGGTGTTTGTGAAAGATACAACTTTGAATGCACAAACTTGACCTACTCTTTTACAAGGCATCTCTATTTATAGTACTTAGGTAGAGTCATACCCACATGGGTGAAAAGTGCGTATCCTAAGGTTGATTGGAGCAGTACATATTATACAGTTTGTCTCTATTACAATTCTAATCTAGAAATGGGACAAACATACATTCTAAGGTCAGTACTGACATGACCTTGTCTTCATACCATATTCAAGATAGTTTGACTTCAGATGGATAAGTACTTGAACTTATCCATTCAAATTATCCCGTCTATTCTTCAGGCTCTTATCTTTAAGGACTTTTACTAGTTGTTGGAGATCATATGGGGTTTAGTGAGTCTATTGCCACAACTCACAGAACCCATCACCTTCTTCTTTGGCTTAGGGACTTCATTCACTGATAACCGCCTATGGTTGAGTCTTTCTTGTAGACTCAGGTTAAGCACTTGAAGGTAACTCACTAAGTGACTGTTCACTCAGTGACCTTGGAATGTTTAAGGTTATCTAACACTTAGGATATTTTCTATTTAAATCTAAGGGAAAGATCATTAGGCCCTGAATTGGCCCAACACGACATTTTTGTTTTTTCTATTAGTGATAATTTTGAAAATTGTTATTTAAGCATCCCGAGAGGTTCAAAACTTAGCATCCATTTACACTCTACTTAGAAGTCGTTTGCAGTCTCTCAAATTTAACACAACAAGCCTCTTGAGCATTCTAATTAAAGGGTGAACACTAACCAAATTCACACAACCTTTAATACTTAACTCTTCAAGATTTATAATCTGTATGAGGTTGTTGCTAGGTTACAAGAATATCTTAAATTCATTACTTTTAACCTTTTAAAGCACTAGCATCAATAGAAAAATGATAAGTTAGTGCGTCATAAAGTGTCAAACAAAAAAACTGTATAAACAAGTCAATACCTTAGCGTTGTGTTTGGTATGTTGTAATCAAAGGGGAATGAAAAATATTATTACGATGGAATGAAAAAATGTTGTTTGTTTACATTTATGGAATGTAATGATTCATTACAAGAAATGACTCATTACGCCAAAACCATTCCTTAGGGGCCCCCTATTTTTTTTTCATTCCATCTTGTAATGGAATCACATTACATAAAACTGCTCCATTAACTAACATATTAAATTAACTTCCTATTATTTATGGCGCATTTTAGTCTTTTTATCATGATTCCTGATTCGTGGAATAGTATATATATATAATAACACAAATGCAGATCTCAACCAAATGCCCTTAACCAAGGCAAAAAGGTCAAAATCTACAAAAGGATAAAATATATGAGAATCAATAATAAAAAGATTCCGGAAGAGATATTCCCGGGTCGTATGTCCCAACGAGGCTGCAATTGAAAGTTATCCTGGTTTGATGAGAAATTGAATGATGGAGAATATATGATATGATGGAAACACTGATATAATTACAACTAAAATTAATTAAATAAAACTTAATTTAATCTACGGGAAAACAAGCAAAGGAAATGGGGATCTTAAAAATATTGGGAAATCCTAAAATTAAATCTAAATTAAATACGGGGAACAGAATCAGGTATCGGGAAACCTAAATACTAAAAATTAAGAAAAATAAATGCTAAATTAAATTAAAAATTAAAATTAAATTCTAATTAACTTAATTTGAAAAATAAAGAAAACTAGAACAAAAACGGAGGTCGTTTGAATGTAAAACGAAAAGAAACGGTAAAACGCACCCGGTAAAAACGGGTCTAAAACTGAAATTTAAGAAAAATTAAGCCTACACTAAATTTTATATTTTTCCTAGACACTAAATGACAAAAGAAAATTTTATAAAAAAGAAAAATATTTTTTTATTAATTTTTGGATTTTTTATGAATTTTTAAAGATTAAAAACTAATTAAAACTAAGTAAATAGAAAAAGACAAAAAATAAAAGTTATAAAAATTCTGAAAAAGTGAAATTAAATAAAGAAAAAGTTAACAAATCTAAAAACATAAAAATGCCCAAATTTTACTGATTAAATTAAAAGTAATTAAACTAATTAGATTTTAACCTAAATTAATTAAATAAATAACTAAAAGGCTAACTGCTGTTATACTAGGGATTAACAGTGAAAGGGAACTAGGACTAACAGTGCAACAGGCAACTAACTATGGGCATTAACATTGTTAACTATAAAAAGGGAAATTACACAAATGGTCCCTGAGTTGGACCCCGATTACAAGGTGGGTCCAACAGCTTATTAAGCAAAGCTAAGAGCAAAAGTTGTAAAGGGGCTTAGGAGAACATTTTTCATAAAAGGAGTATAAGCTGTAGTGGACTAAATAAGCTAAAAATGTGCTGACAGAAACTAAATAAGCTTATGAGCTTATTTTTCTTTCTTATTGGGATATAAGCTAACAAAATAAGCTAAAATCTATGGGGGACAGTTAATAGGCTAGGGGAGTCCTAAATAAGCTAAGGCAACCTAGAATAAGCCCTAAAATAAGCTGGAAAGGAAATAAGCTATATTGACAGTTTTAATATAAAACAGAAATAATGCTACTTTAAGGGCTAAATAAGCTATACTAGAGGGTGAGTTAAGCTAAGAAATTTTGGGGAATTAAAGGACTAGTAATAAGCTACAATAAAAAGCTAAAAATCCTAAGTGCTTAACATCTAAATAAGCTAGAAAAGGGGGCTAAAAATGGTGCTCAGCACCAGGGGAAGTACAACAGTAAGCTTAAGGGCTTTTTTGGGCTTATGAAATAAGCTCTCAAGAGCTTTTTAGCCAAAATAAACCCAAAACAGATTAATAAGGGATGTAATTAAGCTTATATCCAAAATATTAGCTATTAAGGTGAAGAAAAAGCTGCTGATTTTAGGACATGAATTTGGCACTTTTCAAAAATTATGCATGTATACACACTTGGTGACTTGGGCTTATGGTTATATGACAGAGCAAAGGGTTGGGTTTTTGGCTAGAAACAACAACAATAAGCACACAAACAATGTGCTTAAGCTGCATAAGCAGCTTGAGCACTTAAGCTCATTTAGCTTATTCAAATTTTTGACAGAAATACAAAGGGACTTAAAAACTTATTTTAAAACTAAAAATGGTGGTTTAATTGGCTTAATAAACCCCACACACTCAGCCAAAGTTGGCTGAGTGCACTTGACCCATGATAAACCCAAAATGACCCATTTTGGGACTAAACCAAACACCCCCTTATTTTATAAATTCGGGTTTTTTTGCTTTTTTAGTTTAGTAAAAGCTATGAAATATGGTTACAAGGAAGTTTAAATAACTTTAACACATGTCTAAATAAGTTTAAACAAGATTAAACTACTCAAATGATACTTCAAATTTCGACAATGGTAATTTTCACAAACACTCTTAACTTTTTATTTAAAACTGAAAGTATTACAACATAAGCTTTAAATAAACTGAATATAATACTCTTAAAACAAACTTAATTAAATTTTACACTAAGAAAGTAAAAAAACGGATTTTTTTCTTGGCTTGCTCTTTTGGCTCTTTTATACAAGTCTCCAAGCCTTCTAGCTCTTGGGATGTGATTCCTGTGAGAGTAGAAAGTAGCATACTCAATCCTAGCCATCCATTCGCCTTGTGGCATTCTTAGCCATTGATGGGTTTCGGGTTTTTTGTGTATGTTGAACTGGAAAGGGATATAGGGGTATTGGGGAGGTGGGAATGGGTAGGGTGAGCTGGTGGTGGTACTTGGGAGGTGGTTTGGGAAGAAAAACCATGGGAAAGGGGTGGTATGGATTTGGCGGGTACGGGGTTGGGTACTGTTTTATGGTTGCAGGTTTAAAAGAGA
>BQNB010110777.1:0-20022 GCA_026074375.1 Tanacetum coccineum | reverse complement strand
GTATGTTTGCCAAAGTTTAGAGTAAAAGTTAAGAGTGAGTAGTAGGCAATATCAATTAGCAAGTTGTGGGCAATAGCTATCTGTTCGTTTGAATTAATACCAAAATAAGATGAATTTGTTGCACTAGTGTTTTATTGGTTTGTATTAGATGCTAAATTAAATTGGTGGGAAAACGACAATTAGTTAGAAAACAAGCATGATTGTCCGCGCGTTGCTGCGGGACGTTATTTTTATTTTTATTTTTTCGATATTTTTTTTGGCTTAGCGTAGGGCGGTTTTTGATTGCATAAGAGCTGGACTTTCCGTGCGTTGCAGCGGGGCTTGTTTTTGTGCAATTTGATTACGTATGCCACGCGTTGCAGCAGGGTATAATTTTTCGCGAATTTATTTTGAATGAATATTGAGTGAAAATCTGTCCACGCGTTGCGGCGGGGCTGACTTGTATGCAACACATGTTTTTTATTTCGCGGACCATTTTTTTTAAATCACAGAATATTAAACTTCAACGTTTTTCTATAAAATCGTACGTATTTCAGAAGCATTGCAATATTAAGCTCGTTTTGTTCGCAATTCGAAGTTTTTTCCGCGGGTATTTTTTATCTGAATGTGTCGGTAGGTATGCGGTATATATTTGATAAATAAAGTTTATTATATAAAAAAATCGTAAATAATTAAAAGTTGAGGGTTCGTTTTGTAAAAAAAATTTTTATTTTATTTATATTAAACTTCAACATTTTTTATAAAATCGTGCGTATGTCGGAAGCATTGCAATATTGAGCTCGTTTTGTTCGCAATTCGAAGATTTTTCCGCCAGTATTTTAGATCTGAATGTGTCGGTAGGTATGCGGTATATATTTGATAAATAAAGTTTATTATATAAAAAAATCGTAAATAATTAAAAGTTGAGGGTTCGTTTTGTAAAAAAAAAATTTAATATATTTTTGGCAAAAAAAGACACTCGTTTCTAACTTGGGCCTTTAATGGGCTAATTTTGCACGGGAGAGGTTTCTTTCCAATTATAGTATATGTATATAATACTTAACTCAAGTAATAATTAACAAACTAAAACATGCTTGGTAGTTGGAATGGGCCGATGGGATGGGGATTTAAATCAAACTAAAGTTTATTGGGCCGATGTGTTTGTCAACTTACCTGGTTTTTGTATTTTCTTAACCAACACATTACTCAAATACTATGCAACGCTAAAGATTGAAAATAATTTGCATAAAACCATAAACGATAAAAATTAAACTCATTATAAAAAGTAAAAGGATGAACGATGAAAGTTGTTTTATGCGTTTTGAATGGCTTCAAAGTAAAGGGAATCATTTCAAACTTGAGTTTGTTTAACAATGATAACATATCTTTGACTTTCAGAAAATAAATTAAAGCTAATAAGAGTGTATTAGTCGGTCAACGATTGTAACTTGTTTTAAGCTATGTTTTAAAAACCGATTCGACCCGGCCGGTTAAACTGGGAACCGAAGTGACAGCCGGTCCATTGTGAGCCGGGTTTCTACTGAAACTCGGACCGGATTGAACCGCCGGTTTTTGGTCAACCCGGATCGAACCGCTGCCCGGAAAACCCGCCGGTTCAACACTTATCAAAAGAAATGAAAGAAAACAGGGTAACATTAGATTATGTCACCGGACTTGTTGGTTGTGTAACAGAACCTTGGCATAGATGGTGGTTGAAAATCGACCGATAGAGTTACGTGATGCGTCATAGTAGTTGAAAATGAGGACATAAAGAGAAAACTTTGGGTTTTATGAAGATCGTAAAGGAAAAGGGGATGAGAAAGGCAAATACAGAAAAGATGTTTGGGTGTGATGAGTAAGTAGAGAACAAATGCAGTCAATAGAGGAAAGAATATGAAAAAGTGTATCAACTGATAGCTTCTTTAGTACGATACTTGTTGAAATGAGTTGAGTTGGTAAAATGTTTAAATAATTTTGATGACTGTCCTTGGGATGTGGAAAAACAATTAATATATTAGTTTGTTATTATGCATACATATTTCTCTTATCTTATTAACCAATAATGAGTTAGTCGCTATTAAGTATCGGTAATTTTTCTTTTTGACGTAAAAACCGGGTTGACCCGGCGGTTCAACCGGTTGAACCGGTGACCCGGTGAACCGGACTTTCAGAAAATAAATTAAAGCTAATAAGAGTGTATTAGTCGGTCAACGATTGTAACTTGTTTTAAGTACTAACTTTGGTAGGAAATGCCAATTGTTTATTCAAACAAACTATAGTGTAAAGCTAGTCTTCACATAAACAAATCTAGTAAAATTTAGGCACCCTTTCAATATCAAGGAAATGTAATAAAACTAAACTAGAAGATGTGTCAAGGTGGATAAAGTTGGAGGGTCATTTTGTCCAAAGTCTCGAAGACAAGTTCCAAAGGTGTGTCTTTGTTACACGTTGATGGGCTAAAGTGGAAGTTTGCAGATCAAGGATACAAAATGATTTCTTTCCTTTATTTTATTTATTCGGTCATATTATTTGTGTGTGTAATCTTTCTCATTTAATGTTTAGTGAAAAGAGATAATAGTCGATTTAGAGTTACTGTGTAATCTTTTTCTTTTGTATTGTTCTTGAACTCAAAACATCCAATCAATCTTTGTGACTAGTATATGCAATATAAAAAATAAAAGGGGATGTTGGTTGTATTCACCGTTGGTGTTAAATATTTAGTATTTGATTATTTTTATAAAAGTTTTCATGGTATAAGAGCAAGGTTTACTCGATACAAAAGATTTCTAAAATGTTTTTTAATTTTTTGAAAAATGAGGGTTTCATTAAAAAATGGGGGTTTTGTTGTTTTCGATTCTACTGTGATTGAACAAGTTTCGAATATGTGATTTCAGCGTTAGCTCTATCCGATCGAGGGTTTACTTAAGTCTTCAAAGATTTAGGGTTTGTAATATTTAGGGATTTCTCAAATTGAAAGTTTTTTTTTCAATTCGGGGGCGTTCTTGAGTATTTTTTTGTTAGATCTACATTTTTGGGAGAGGTGATATGGAGTTTTATCTTTTGTGACAAGTAACAATTTATTAAAATGTGTTTATATTTATAAGATAAATATTATGCACTTTCCTAATTGTAGTCAAACTGTCCTATTAGGCTTTTGCAAGCTTAATAGGTCGAATGGCTTAAGCTTACCGGCTAGCCATATGTTAAGTCCATTAAACATTTTTTAATATTATACTATTACATATCAAAAGCCTAATTCTTATTTCTGAATTGTTGATACTAATGTATAATCTAAATACAATAATTATATTACTTTATAATGTAAATGTAATATATTACATTATAATAAATACCATCTAAATGTTTAAGTGTATAACTTTGAAGGCTCACATGAGTTTAGCCGTATAATTAATTATTATGCCAAGAGCATATTCCAACACCTACGGAGTTGTAAAGCTTGCTTCGTGACACCTCACATCACACACCTTTGTTCGAAACTACAGGTTTACCAACATCCATAAACCTGATGTGGGTACCAGCAACAACATATCTAGGACAACAGATGTTTAATGGTCAAGCTCATAAACATGATATTTTTTAGAAACAAAACCGCCACCTTGCATCCTCAGCCTCACCGGAGTTTGACAAGATAACACACTCATTTGCCTGGACATTTTGAGCATTCTATAAAATGATTGGAGCAGCGACCTTTACAGGATGGGCATTAGCAGCCTTTCTAGCATGCTCAGGTGGTGCATTAGCATGCTCATCTGACAAAGCTCCCATATCCACAATCATTGTGTACACAACAGCCACTGGCTCATGGGTCACACTCATTGAATCATCAATACTATTAAGGAGGTACTCCAAGACATCCGACACTAAAAAGATATAGAAAAATCCATCATCATAAACACAATGATGAAAAGTTGGACAAGAAATACAATCGGAAAGGAAAACCTTATTCCTCTCGTCCCGGTAGAGTACAGGCACAAATCCCTCATCCGAGTTAAAGCTCAAACAAGCCCGATCCAACACGACTTCATGAAAAGGTCTTTGATAAATAGACACATTATGCAACATGTTGAACACTTTCTTGAAAGGACTAAGCGGGATGGGAGAAATTGTGGGAGTATTATCATGAAGAATGGCATACCATAAGGCATTACATCCGGGCTGAAATCAACCTATATCCAATTCTAGTGCCAACACTGAAACTATGACAGGTTGATTATCACTAAAGTATTTTAGCGGTTATAGGCTTTTTTCCAAATACAACCAAAATGTAAATTGTTTCAACTAAAAATAGTTTCGAAAAACACACAGATTTGGTGTCAAGTCGACCGCAAAACACACCATAATAAAAGGTTATAATTATTTGGACGACACTAGGGTGAAGTTGCAAAAAATGCAAACCACATAAATCGAGAAGTTTACGATAAAAATCATGAAAGAGGAAAACGAAGGTGCAATGATTGACGTACTCTAAGTAAAATGCAACCATCCTAGCAGAGGGAGGCATACTTGCCTTACCACTCTCTTGACTAACCCGTAAATCATACATTTTCATCCACGAATACTTACCCAGAAAAATTTTAAACTTTTGACTTTTTTACATTCGTAGGACTGTCATCAACCACGGGAAGAAATTTTATTGGTCATATATAAAAAAGTTTATTGAAATATATAAAAATCTTTAAATAAAAAACAAGTAACAACTATGATAGACTACCAACCTTTGTTATCAATAAGTTGGAAAAGCTTAGCAAAAGTGATAAGATCATTATCTGGGAACGGTACTGCAGGATACTTGTGCAACAATAGAACATACTTCTTTGACCCTAAATTACTGTGCTTTAGATAAAATAGATCTTGATTTATTAGAGTCATTGGTTGAGCCTTTGGATCTCTTTCACAACTTTGATACACTGGTGCTGGCTTCACTAGAATTTGTAATGACAAGTCTTCTTTTCTGTTTTCCCAAACAATATCACTTTTCATGTATTATGCATTTGATCCAAATGATACTGATGATGTTCTCCTGACTTGAATCGTTCTCTCATCATATCATTCATAGCATTCTGCATTTGAAGTTCATCAACTTTCCCTGATACTTCTTCCAAGAGGGATACTTCTTCAGATGGTATTTCATCATCATCTGTACCAAAACCATCCATCCAAGCATCAAATTCATCCAGATGTTCTTGAGTACCTGAGCTAGAACAATTTGATTCATCTTTAGCTTGTGAAGATGAAGATTCGCCCACTGAATATGTTGCGTGTTCAGACGTTGTCTGTCTCTTCGCACTGCTCTTCCCCTCAGGACGAGCATCAACATCATGATGGTCTTCATGATCATGAGTGTAAACAACAACAACTCTATAAGTTTCAACAAGAGGAGTGGGTCTCTCAAACTTGATCTTAAATGACAACCATATGGAAATATCAACTTGTTGTGCTTGTTCATCATCCTTTATCTTCAAATATAACTGATGTTGAAGATCGGGGATGGAAGAACTAGTAGATGAAGTAGGATGTACATGAAGAATATGATTTGACATGTAGTCCCTCAAGAATGAGTCAACCTGCGAGGGAACAATGTTAGCTACATCATTAGTAACATGTCCAGATAATTCAGCCCAAATGTTCTCTCGTTCTTTCTGTACAGCTTCATCAACCATAGTAGCAATATCATCCTTGACCCTTTGCCTTTCATGTCTGATTGCTCAAGCCACAACCTTGGGAAGTTTATTCTTCATGAATTCATTGGTGTTGTGGTCTATCATTGGCGGAACCACTTTCTGCGATGTTGCATGAACTCCTTCAGTGATAGCTTTGAAATCTTTCCTCGGCATGAACGATGTCTTCAAGTGTCTAAACATGTAGCCATATCTCTTGCTTATCTTGTGAAATACACTCTTGTACTTCTTGGCACGATCTGGCTTAGGTTTTGATGATGAATTTGTTGGTGTTGATGATGAAGGTGTACTATCGGAAGCCGTCAATTCCTAGAGTTTCTCCTTATCCGAAGATAAAGGATCAGTATGAGTCCTATAGGATCTAATGGGTGTAGGTGTGGGTGCATCCTTAATCTCTACTATACCTTCTATTTCTTCCTAATCAATGCATCTTCAACTGATTCTTCCTCCCCATCATCATCATTGATAATCAACACATCATCACTTTTCTCCTCCTCTCGACTTTCCTTATGACTCTCGGGTTCTAACCTAGTGCCGAGATCCTCTTGGCTATTAAAGATTCATCCAGGAACTCATCCTCATCAACATTATCACCACCTTCCACAATGTTCTCTACATCCTCATTAACCAAGTGCTCTCCAACTGTCTCAACGTTTTCCTGAGCTTCTAAGTCCTCAAGACTTCTGGCTGTGGCAATGCTCACTTGTGTTGCTTCATCCAGGTTAGTAACATCAATCTCATCAGATGTTGGTATTAGAGTTTCAGAATCTGATTTACGTCTTATTGGAATCTAAATTATTGTTGATTTGCGAGGAGCACTTGATTCACCTTGATGTTCAACAAGGTTAGGCGGCCTAGGGGAACTAGGTGTCTTATGCGTTTCCTGGGTAGACTCAATCGGTTGTGACTGAGTCATAGGAACATCTACCCCGAATACTAAAACATACAACTGATAATGGCTTGTAAGCTTCATCTCCTCCGTTTAGCATCCATTATGGAATTCACATTCCTAATCTTTCCTTATTCTTCCCAGAGTTGAAAATTGTTTTAATAATTTCATCATTTGCAACTCTGTGATAATGCTCGTGAAGTCTCTTTGGAATGTCGGGGTTCTCGGTCATGAAGCGATCAACGATTATCTTTGTAGATCTGAGGTAAGGAATGACTGCAGTTGGATGCATTAGTGAATAATGTAAACCTTCCCAAAGTAGTGCAACATAATCCACAAGCACATTATTGATGAAACATTATAACATCTGCATTATTTGAAATGGTGGTTGATCAATTCTCGTGACTCTAGTAGTTAAGCATCTTGTGAAGATCTTTTCGAGTGTTTGCCACGATTGAGGTGAGCATTTTGTCACAAACTATGTAGGAAGATACATCGGTAGAGAAAATCTAAGTTCATTCCTAAAGAACGGAAGCATATCTATGAAAGTTGGAGGTTCAACACATGTTGCATTATTGTTGTCAGTGGCTTGAGGCAACTAAAACAAGCGTTTGAGGTCATCTGCCAAAAACTTGAACTCCTTTGTGTCAATGAAGAACTTGAACTTTTCCTTTGAATCATCCAACTTGAGAGTGTACTAGAATTGCCAAATGTAAATCCATGGTACTGAAGCAGATGCTACCAGAGAGAATCGCAGTGGATGTTGATTCAGGATGTCTCCAAGAATCTTGCTTGATGTTGGACACAATGGATTGATGAGATCGATCTTCTTATTTGCATCCGCCAAATCATATTGCTTGTTTGGTGGGCAAAGTTGATCTCTTAAGTCGTCTTGTTGTGGTTGTTGTTCCATGATGAATTCTGAATGGTTTACAAGAATGTGTTAGATAAAAAACAATTCATTTATAACATTTTTGTCTCTTTTCGCTCTGTCTGTTTTATATGTTCTGGCAATTCTTTTTGAACATGTTTTGATTAGTTTCTTTCTCATGTGCTTATTTCTTACTTTTACGAGCACATGCCATACTCTTTATTCGCATTATTCTTTTGATTTCACTTTTGTATGTTCTGACAATTTTTTTTCGAACATACATTGATTTGCTTTATCACGTATGGTTTTTATTTCTCTTTCTGTCTAGAACTCCTCACCATAAAATCTTTGTGTAATGATACTATTTCAAGAATAATGAGGATAAAATCTAATTTTAAATAAGTCTCTGTTTTGAAAAATACAAGAGTTATCATTCATATTCTTAAAACCATTTTGTGAAAGAGTACCACTTTGACAACACACTTACACCTTCTTGACAAAAAATATGAGATTTCACCAAAAAATCACTTAATTAAGTTTCCAAAGACTCTTGAAGAATATAGCTATATAACAAACTCTCTTCTATTTCAATTGAATAGTCACTAAGCTACTACCACATTCTATCCTTTAAAAAACAGTCGAAACCGGATGCGACTTATACCATTAGGTCATTAAGTTGCTACCTCATTCTAAATTCTAGAAAACGGTCGAAACCGGATGTAACTTAGACCATTTAGCTCAACTGAATATAGAAGAATTTGACTCAAGCTGTATTGATCATTATCATTTGCATTTTGATTTTGAATCCTTTTAAAATCATTTGAAAAACTTGTATGATTATGATAATTAAGCCACAAGAGATACTGATTCATTCCATAGACATTTGAGCTTTGATCATGTTCTTGCATACACATAACAATTTCATATCAAATCATGAGTAGTTATAATCACATATAATAAAAAGCATAGCTAAAAATCAACAAATTCTTATATTGGATATCATATGGTCACCAAGTTGCTAACACTTTCTATAAATAGAAATACCGTCGAGACTGGATACAACTTAGATCCCTAACGAATTCCCAAAAGAATAATAAAAATCCATATAGAAAAACATGTCTTAACTATATTTCTCATTCCACATACACATTTAACGCGTGTTAAGTCCAAGCAAGTCTAATCCAATCTTAGGTCCAATCTTATTAAGCCCAATAACAAGCCTATTCTCATTTTCGATAAGAACCTCATCGAATTTGACCTTATGACTACCGAACATTGTCTTTCTCACATTTATACAATCGAATTTGACAAGAATCAGTGATCTAAGCATCTTAAGTTAATATCATTTTCGTATATCATGTATATCACTATATCCTATCAAAATTGGTCATTTGAGTATTATCGAAAACAGTGTTCTTCAATTTTGATTACCGAAAATGATCCAAGAACATATATGATATATTATTATCACATAACAATCATTTAACATGATTGTGACATCTATCTTAAAGCCTAGATTCATCCCTATCAATCTTTTGTTCTACCAAAAATTATATGGCTCAATCGAAAATGGCAATAATCATCAAAAATGATCAAACAAGCCTCAAAGATGATATATACAACAACTAAACACAATCAATCATATTAATATACATCTAAGAATACTTGATATCAATCAATTTAAAAAACCCCCCAAAATTTGATAATCCTAAAATCATCAAAAATGAATTTTGATGAATCCAAACCAAGAACAATCGAATAGAAAAGGATGAAAATCAAATTGTGCTTACGTTTGGTTAAAAGATTTGGATGCAATCGTTCTAAAACCGTGAATCACACACAATCGAAATTCATGAAAATCCTTTACCGAAAATGATTATTGAGAGAAAAAGTTATAATGAAAAATGAAAAAATAATTTCCTTTTTATACTTTCCAAATTTTGATGTTGACCAAGTTTGACCAAAAATAAAACTTTTCATTTTATGCAGTTTTAGTCACTGTATTTTTCCTACTGAATTTGTAAGTTTAAAACTTCACATTTTCAGTCCCTCTGAGTTCTATGGATATGATTTAAGCCAAAAATTTATTTACTCCCCCTTGAATTGTGATCCCTTTACTTGAATAGTCCTCAAAAATAGATTTTTTTGTCGTTTTCAAAGACCGGTTAATCACTAAAAATTATAACCCCCCCTCGAATAAACACCCATTTAGAAATAAAACATTGGTTTATTCAACACATTTATTCGAGAGATCATTGTTTTTAATTTCTTGTTTAATGGCTTTGTGATTTTTGAAGAAGAAACGATCTTTTTCGTTACGTGAATGGAATATTTACAAAACAAATGTTTTAGCGGTGACAACGCATTTATCATTTGAATAACTCCTCCTCAGATCATGATCCTGTTTTATGCATTCAAAGTGTTTTTGAGAAAAAATCGAATCATGAATATGATAGAAATGAGAAGACATGTGATTGTTTTAAAATTATGTTTTTGTATTTTTCATTTTTTTCATTTTTATTTGATTTTTGTGTTTTTGAAAATTTGCAAGGAAATCTTTTTCTATTTTTAATTTTTCTAATTTTTATTTTGTTTTTGAAAAACTTATTTACATGTTTTTTATGTGTGATCTTTTCAAGAAGATAGTTTTGCCAGACGGTCCAACTCTGTTGGAGTCATACATCGCATACCAATTCGATGAACTATGTACTCAAATCTTTTCTTCGGAAGAGCTTTGGTAAATAGATCAGCGAGTTGGTATTCTGTCCCAACAAAATACAATTCAACCGTTCCCCGCTCAACATGTTCCTTAATAAAATGGTACCTGATGTTGATATGCTTAGTACGCGAGTGCTGAACCGGATTGCATGATATGGCAATAGCGCTCTTTGAACCGCAATACATCAGAATTTTGTTGAATCTGTATCCGTAGTCCAAAAGTTGTGTCCTCATCCAAATGACTTGAGCACAGCAAGCAGATAACGATACATACTCAAATTCCGCGGTTGACATCGAAGTGCAATCTTGCTTTTTAGAACTTCAGCTCACCAACTTTTTGCCCAAAAATTGTAATCCTCCCGATGTAATTTTGCAGTCATCATGACACCTGATAACGCTCCAAATATACATTAAATATCCCTCGAAAATATGTGAAATATATATGTTAACGCATGAAATATTGCAAGTTTGGTTATTTGTTGGTACAATAATTGTTTCAGGACCAAGAGTGACGAAAAGGACTAGAAATGCAAAGATATTCCATTAAATACACTAACGGTCGTCAAGTGAAGGATCTAGAAGTAAAGAGTTAATGAAAAGATCCAAAGTACGGCGCATTTATACCAACTACGACGTACTTCATGGCGGGTTAAATGCAATTTAATTAAATGACCAAGTGCGGCGCACTTCTCCTGCAGTTACTCTAAATTCATAAATGATTGCAATGATTATGCAACTTTTCACTCCCCCAAATTACGCAACTGAAGCACCATCTACAACTATAAAAGGGGCATGAAATTCAGTGTCTAAAGCATCCCATTTTTTCATCCCAATCCTCACAATAATCTCTCAAATTATCTTAGAGTTCTTAGGGAATTTTCTTAGAAAGTTAAAAAGAAGTTCATTAGGGAAAGGCTGAAGAATTCTTTGAATCTTCATCATTTCCATGTTATAGTCACACCGGAGGACGAAATTCAGGCCAACGGTGGTGGAAGAGTGGTTTCACTAGTTTAAATTCCGGTTAAACTAGTGTTTGGATCAAAGAAGTTCTTGTAATGAACCATACTATTTGCTTGTGGAATCGGTAAAACACGTTATCCTTATTGAATATAATATTTTCTGAATCTATGATGCTTGTTATGTGTTTGATTGCTATGAATATGGAGTAGTCATTTATATTTATTTGGGTTAATATGGATGATGATATGAACGAGCCTTAATATTTTGCTTATGAATATGATGATGATGAATTCTATGTTTAAATATCCGGATGCTTGTTCTATGTTTGATTAATCATACTTAGTGGATATAGGTCGAAAGACTCCACCAATATGTTTACATTTTGCATTGTTTGTCTATGACAATTCGATATTAGTCTTGTGAGAATTGACTAATAAAATATTTATCAAACCAGATATGAAAATGTTTAACACTTAATCATATGTCTAACAAACTTGATTAATGGATTTTATTATCATCACTTTTATACTTGTATCAATCTTAATGCATTTTATATATTGAAGATTAAAGGCTGAAAGGATTCTCTATTATATGAAATAGATACTTGTTTGAATGATTATCCGTCTATTCATGCTTTTATGCTTAAATTCATGCTTGCTTGATTATATGTTTGTTTATCATCATTGTCCTTAGCCCAAATAAATATCATTTTAAATATTGAATTTCACCCTTATCTTTAGGTCGTGACAGTCTATAAGATAACTTTTCGTAAAACATCTCGACTTTACTTAGAATTTACCAACCCCGTGGAACGACCTGGTCTTACCTAAAAATTATACTATATACGTGGGTTATATGTTTACCTGTGTGTTTCCGTCTAATAAACCGGTATATTCATTTTCATAAATTTAAAGCTTTTGAAGCACATCAAAGTTTTTGGCGCCGCTGCCGGGGATTGAAATCATTCTTAGTTGAGTCATTGCTGTTTTACAACCTAAAATTTTCAAAATCGTCGTATAGTTTTCTGGCAAACTGACCCAAGAAATTCATTTTTCTCATAAAGTGTGCCGCACAATACCCTTGTGCGCCGGTTTTTCTGCAATTTCAGAAAGTACGCCGTACTTACCCCAAGTACGCCACACTTCCTGCATTCTTTTTACAAATAGAACCAGTTTTAAAAGGAAGATAATCAACCAACACACCAAACACCCATTTTCAAATTGTAAAATCAACACTAAAATCATGTGGATTTTTTTCCTTATGTGCTTCTTTGTTGAATTCCTGTATTCAAGTAATTTATATAAAAAAATAAAAAAACAAAAAAATATCGCCTTATGTCATTCTTTTATAAAATTATAAGTGTTTATGTGTTTGCCTTATTTGCTCAAAATTACTTATCTAATTATGCCTATTTAAAAAGTAAAATTGAAAATTTAATGGAAATAAAAATAAAAATTTATAACTTAA
Source organism: Tanacetum coccineum (assembly GCA_026074375.1). Taxonomy (NCBI): domain Eukaryota; kingdom Viridiplantae; phylum Streptophyta; class Magnoliopsida; order Asterales; family Asteraceae; genus Tanacetum; species Tanacetum coccineum. The sequence continues at coordinate 7,439 of BQNB010110777.1, read as the reverse complement.
ATCATTGCTTTATAATCATATATACATTTAATGAAAACATAATTGATATTCTCAAATTGTTTATTAAAACTAATTATAAAGTAATAAAAAGAAAACATTTTAAAAATTCTGAAACTGAAACTTATAAAAGTACGGCGTACTTACTCACAAGTACGCTAGTTTTTCTAGAAAATCAAAATAAATTTTTTGAAAAATCTCAGGAAGTATGCCGCACTTACTCCAAAGTGCGACGCACTTTGCCCCTTGGACAGTTAAAGTTTGCTTATATCTTAATTTTCGTAAACAAATTGTTCCGTTTAATGATTGTAACCTGCTTGTTAATATTATGTAAGTGTAAGAAAGTATTACTACTTGTTTTAACTAACCCACTAACGGTTGTTCTATTGTTGTGTTATTTTATAAGAGTCATGGATCCAAGTTCTAGTATTGAAAAAACTTGCTTAGGAGAGAATGTCATCGAAATATCAAGTGACAAAGGCGAAGGACATGGAGACTGGAATTCCCCTGAATTTCAGGACACAGCCAACAATGGAGGGAAGAAGGAAACAAAGGCTATGGTATTTTACAAAATAGAGACCGAAGAGGTTAGTGACAGATTTGTGGCACCTTGTTTCATTAACGGGCTGGAAGCATATGATGGGGAAATAAATCTTGAAGTAGAAGAAATTATGATCTCGAATGAGTTTGCAGTGAAACTATGTTTGGAGCATGAGGTGACACGCGGAAATAAAGTGGTTAAAAAAGAATTGATCGTGGCTTTGAGAGGAGAGATCTATTTTGTGAAGTTCATAATAAATCCTGAAGAAGATGATGTTGAACCAGGTGTGGTTTTTGGAAGATCATTCTTACGTCTGACTAAAGAAATTGCTGATTTCGGGGCTAGAACTGTTACAATATACCCTGAACTCGATCCATTTTTGGTTAGTTCTGATGAAGAGGAAAAGATTTTTAATGACTAGGATCTCTTATTAGACGATCTTGAATTTGGGGATATCCCGGATATTGAAGGAGTTGATGTTCCGCAGTTCGTGTGTAAGATGGGGAAGAGTAATAGGAACAAAAGGAAGCAGTTAGAGAACTACAAATCAACCTATTCCGATATAGGACCCTCAATGTCTACGGGAAAACCATTGACTCAAGAGGAAGCTGAAAGATAAAAGTTAGCTATCAGTATTTGTGAAAGATACTCTCTACTAAAGGAGGAGAGACCTGTAATTGAAACTATAGCCTACAGTGACAAGTATAAGAAGATACTTGACGGGATTTGTTTGGACAAGATGAAGCTAGATGGAATGGACAAAGAGGAGGAAGAAGCAATAATCAAAATTAAAGGAGAAATGTTAATAGAAAAAGATAACCCTGGAGCATTTGTGATTCCGATCCGTCTAGAGGGTAAGATCAACCTCAATGCGTTGGCCGACACTGGCTCGGAATATCAATAAAATGCCATACCGTATCTACGAAGAATTAGGTAGAGAAGATGTACAGAATGTAAAGAAGGGGATCACGATGTTGAACCACTCGAAGGCAAAGCCTATGGGGCTTCTAAGAAATGTTTTATGCCAAGTGGGTGTGACTACCATCATAGGGAAATTTCTTATCCTAGACATGACAATTGATAGAGATACACCGATACTGGTAGGAAGAGGATTTCTACACACTTGTGGTGACATCCTGAACACGATCGAAAGAATCACGTCCACTTTTGATGGAATCTGTCATCAAACGTTTCGTGCGGCCAAGACAGAGTTAGACACTACAGAAAGCGATAGTGATGATGAAGAAGAGTATGCCTTTCAAAGAAACAAATTTGCAGCACCAATATACGGACCAAAACCTGCTAAGTACTTAAACTGTAGCGATCCATTGGACCGGTCTCTAGCTTTACAGGAAGTAATGAATCCGTTCAGAAAGATATGTGTCTAGAAGAAAGTTGATAGTTTTCTTGGATCATTGCCTGTCGCATTGCAACATGTTGAATGGAAACCTGATTACACTGGATGTTTTAATAAGAAGGAGGATAGTGATGGTTAGTGGCATTGATAACCAAAGGCTTCTTACTATATATAAATATAATATAAATATATAAATATATAATAATAATAAATAATTATAATTCAATTATAGTATACGTATTCCGAAAGACTCAAAGAAATTCTTTTTGACCAAAGAAAAATCAAAAATCCCCCGGGTCGTTTCCCAACGATGTGTGAATTGAAAATCGAGAACGTTTATGATCGCGTGAATTGAATGGATTAAGATTTTTGGATTAGATTACCAATTCTACAATTAAAATGTAAAAACGATTAAAGAAAACCTAAAAACGAAAGCTAAAAATGATTTAAACCTAAAAACGAGAACGGGACTCAAATCCCGTTCTTTAAAAATACAAATTCTACAAAATTAACCCTACGAGTGCAAATTTAATTTTCCTAGGTGCTAAATGATAAAAGAAAATTTTAAAAAATAGAATTATATTTTTTTGACTTTTAAATTTTTTATTATGAATTAAAAACCGATTTAATCTAAAAAATTAATAAAAAGTACTAAACGATTTTGAAAAAATCTAAAAAATTACTGAAAAGTAGTTAAAAGAGTGCTTGATTTAAGAAAAATAAAACGGCTGAAAATGGCTTATTGAAATAAGCAGAAATAAGCAAAACTTGGCTGAAAGGCTAAAAGGCTTAAATGAGTATAAAACTAAAATGGTGCAAGATATAAACTAAAAAAGACCCAAGGGCAGTTGGTTAGTGTGTGCATTAGTGAGGACTGTGTAGTGTCAAAGGGGAGGTCTAAGGTGGTCTCACCTTGGCCTCCTTTTTGAAATATATTTTATTATTCATTTATAAAAAACAACATAATAAAACACACAAAGATAAGCAAATTTTAAAAAGGCAACTTTTTGTAAAAATTAAAAATAAGCAGAGAAAAAGCCTAAATAAGCTGACAGTTTGCCTTGTTTACACTAAGTGACTACTATACTAAAAAGGTAAGCTACTAGAGGACAAATAAGCAACTAAAAATGAGGAAATAAGCAAACAGATGGTAAACTATCCCTAATAAGCACACATAAACAAAAATAAGCTAAGAATATAAGCTAAAAAGCTAAAAAAGGGCAAATAAGCAAAGGGCACAAACTGGAAACAAGGCAGCCTAAAGGATAACTTTTTGGCTTAATTTTAAGCACTAAGAAGGAACCTAATAGGCTTAAGGCTTATACCAGTTTAAAGCTTAGCTTATGGTCTATCTAAAACAGTAAAAAGAAAATAGTTAGAAAATAGTAAAAAGCCAAAAAAAAGAAACTAACTGGAAAGTGGCTTCTCACAACAGATGCACACTTTTTGGTTTTGTTAAAAAGCAAACTGGCAATAAGCAGGCCTCAAAATAAGCTAGTTAATAAGCTTAAAAATAAAAGTTAAGTTAAAACAGATTAAGTTGGATAGACAATGAGCTTATGCTCAAAAAAGCAAATTCTAAAAACAAGTTTAACTATCTGAAAATTGAAAATGAAAAACTGGCTTTTGACTTTGAAAAACACTTAACCAATATTGACAGATTTGGACAAAGACAAAAGAAAACCAAAATGACTTGACTCTACTGCATTAGGTACTTAAAAAGAACACATAAACAACACTTAAAAGTGGGTTTTGAAATCCCTAATCAAACGAGCACTTGTGGACAGTTTTTGCAACACAGATTCAATTAAAAAAAAAACTTAAAACAAACTTTAAAACTTGGAAAATCAGATCAAAAACAACTTACAAAGGCTGGTATAAGATAGCCAAGTGACCCAATTGGTTTTTCACACAAAATGACCCACTTTACCACCTTAACCCAAACACCCCTTTAAGGTTATATGATCTATTTTTAAAGCTACTTTTCAAAGATTTAAGCATAGGATTTTGAAAACAGATGAATGTATAACCAAAGTAAGCACAAATAAGCAATTTCCAATTAAAAATAAGCACTGAAATAAGCAACAAAGAATAGAGCAGATTAAGCAATAAAAGGCAGATTTAAGCAAAACTCAAAGAAATGACAAATAAGCAATCAATTAAGACAAATAAGCATAAAATACCAATAATAAGCAAGATAAAGCAATAAATAAGCTAATGAACTGTAAAAAGCCAAAAATGAGAAAAAGTGAGCTTACAAGAGTCCAAAGCTTATGGGCAAGACAATAAGCTCTCAAACAGTTTATACCAACCTATATGCTTCCCAAGAAGCTCTAAACCAAGGTCATCCACGATAAACCTTACTCCTTGCTCTTGACAGTTTTTTGTGATTTTTTGATTTTTGGACAGAAAAGTAAATAGGCCTCTATATAAGCTTTTAGTGAACCAAAAGCTTATATTAGAGCTTAATGACAGTATTTAAATGACAATGAAAGGTAAATGACAGTATGTAAAGAAAAGCTCTTAAAATTTCATTAACTTAAAAATGCTTGAAATGTAAATGACAATAATTAAAATGACAATCTTGGGAGGGGAAGCCATCAAAGTATCACGATTGACTAATGATTCAAGAAGATAAGACTCGGCATCAAAAAGAACATCTTTCAGCGTAGAATCGAGGTCTTCATTATGAATCGGATTAAACTCACTAGAAATGATTTCCTCGTCAAGATCAAAAAGAGGGTTCGAATAAGTTTTAAAACTCATATCGTAAATAACCTCCTCATGACTTGACTCGTCATCACTAGAGGTAGAATCGTCGAAGAGAGGATTGTAAAACGTTGAAAAATTTGTCGTTTGAGAATCATCGCAATCGGGCACATCACACTCACCTTCTATATCGGAGAAATCCTCGAACTCACTTGGGTTTTGGACAAGGTTCTCAACACAAGACTTTATGAATTCGTCCGATTCTGTTTCCGAAATAGTGTCAATATGCTCATCCTCCATTATGAGAGAGTCAACGGGCTTCTCGGGTGTGATTGCAATAGTATACTCCTCGTCATCATCATCGTCGTAGCAAAAAGAGTTGAAATGTCGCGAAGGATAAGTACTAAGATTAGCCACCTGCTCTAGTTGCTCTTTTTCCTTTTTCTTAATTTCAATACTCATTTCATTGAAATTTCCCTTAAGCTCATTAATCTTAATCTCAATATCAATATTCCCATTACGATAATCCTTTCCATTATTTAAAGTTTGTATTTCATCTAAATACTGCTGCTTCAGATCCTCCATATCTTGGATACTCATTTCTTGAGGAGGCTGACGAATGACGGGAAACTGCGGGGGTTCGATTTGGTCAAAACCGGAATAATTAGAATCATAACACGGATTAGGTTCGTAATAATTCATAGGTTGACATTGAATAGTCTCGTGAGGACCCCCGTAATTTTCACAATAAGGCTCATCGAAGATCATTTTATCACATTGAAAAGTCTTACGAGGACCCCCACAACGGGTACAACAAAGATATTGTGGAAGACTTGGTGAAGTTTGTGGGAACTCATCATAGTTTTGGTTGTAACATGGTTCCGGGTTTGGAACTTGCGGTGTACAATAGTGACCATAACGAGCATCGTTCCCACATAACTCACAAGAGTATGTCTGATACTAGGGTTGTGGAGTGTAGTCGGAAAAGTTTGGAGAATTATTAAAAGAATCAGGATTTGGATTAATGACTGAATTGCACATATAACAAAATCCATCTCTACAATTTTTTCCACACTGCTCACAAATACACCGGTAACAACGATCTTCATCTTCGTTCATACGACTTTTACAATGAAAACAATGACGATAGTCGAATGACGCCATAAGAATTAAACAATTAAGAGGGATAGGAAGAAGAATTAAATGGCAAAGAGGTTAAAGGAGATTATTTTTGGTTTTTCATATTTTATTAAATGACAAAATGAGATCGAATAACTTAAACTGATAATCAACTTGCTTCACGGTAGCTCTCTAAAAGAAAAAACGCACAAAGGAGCGGAGGAGCGGGAAAGCGCGAAGCTATTAAAAACCTTCCCCTTTCGGGTCGTAGTTTCTCGGAACAACCCTTCTTATACCCCTCTTAGAGTTTGTTTAACTTTTAAAGGTGAGCCGTACTTAACAAGTGACACAAAGGCAAGTTTTAAATCTTTTGTTCGGGAACTTATTATGATAATGTTCAAGTTGAGAACATTATATGGATAATGATTTTTATTATTAAGGACAAGGTTTTTATATTTTTTTATTTTTCTTTAAAAAGAAATGGAAAATATTTTTGTATTTTTATATTTTTATAAAAATAAGAAGAAAATATTCACAAACGAAATTGATAACTTCACGAGGGAAGGGTCTTCAAACACTAATCTTCAAACGTTCACGATAATCGTTCACACCTCCCCGGCAGCGGTGCCAAAATGATAACCAACGGCTTCTTACTATATATAAATATAATATAAATATATAAATATATAATAATAATCAATAATTATAATATAATTATAGTATACGTATTTCGAAAGACTCAAAGAAATTCCTTCTGACCAAAGGAAAATCAAAAATCCCCCGGGTCGTTTCCCAACGAGGTGTGAATTGAAAATCGAGAACGTTTGTGATCGGGTGAATTAAATGGATTAAGATTTTTGGATTGGATTACTAATTCTACAATTAAAATGCAAAAACGATTAAAGAAAACCTAAAAACAAAAGCTAAAAATGATTTAAACCTAAAAACGAGAACGGGACTCAAATCTCGTTCTTTAAAAATACAAATTCTACAAAATTAACCCTAAGAGTGCAAATTTAATTTTCCTATGTGCTAAATGATAAAAGAAAATTTTAAAAAATAGAATTATATTTTTTTGACTTTTAAATTTTTTATTATGAATTAAAAACCGATTTAATCTAAAAAATTAATAAAAAGTACTAAACGATTTTGAAAAAATCTGAAAAATTACTGAAAAGTAGTTAAAAGAGTGCTTGATTTAAGAAAAATAAAACGGCTGAAAATGGCTTATTGAAATAAGCATAAATAAGCAAAACAGATGGTAAACTATCCCTAATAAGCACACATAAACAAAAATAAGCTAAGAATATAAGCTGAAAAACTAAAAAAAAGGGCAAATAAGCAAAGGGCACAAACTGGAAACAAGGCAACATAAGGGACAACTTTTTGGCTTAATTTTAAGCATTAAGAAGGAACCTAATAGGCTTAAGGCTTATACCAGTTTAAAGCTTAGCTTATGGTCTATCTAAAACAGTAAAAAGAAAAAAGTTTAAAAATCTAAAAAGCCATAAAAAAAATCTAACCGAAAGGGGCTATACAGATGCACACTTTTTGGTTTTGTTAAAAAGCAAACTTGCAATAAGCAGGCCTCAAAATAAGCTAGTAAATAAGCTTAAAAATAAAAGTTAAGTTAAAATAGATTAAGTTGGACAGACAATGAGCTTATGCTCAAAAAAGCAAATTCTAAAAACAAGTTTAACTATCTGAAAATTAAAA
>BQNB010110776.1:0-22485 GCA_026074375.1 Tanacetum coccineum | reverse complement strand
AGTTAAGACTGCTCAGAGATAAAGACTGGAAAATATGCTAAGTAGTTACTACTACTAGTACAAAAGTTACTATTGCTGGTGTAAAGTTACTACTGCTGAAGGAGTTAATGCTGCTAGTGAAAAAGTTAGTACTACTAAGTTAGTTATTACTGCTTATGTGATTTGTATGAGATATTTTGGTAAAAGATATGTATAAGTTATTTGTTTAGAAGATTATGATTACTTAGGAAAGTATTGTAAGCCGTTTAGGACTCCTTGGTGTATAAAAGGAGGTTCTAGGGCATAGAGATTGATATACCAATACCAATACCAATACCAGTACAAGTACGGTACCAAAAACACATACAAGTCATTCATAGAATTATCATAGCTTCAAGGTCTTTGTAACCCTAATACTGTAAGAGTATTCGTATTATTATAATATTGGAGCTTTTGTTTGTTGAATTATATATTCATATAATTACTGTTTCATTGATAGTTCTTCTTAATATTAAAGATTAGATTCCGCATAATCTTTAATACATTCAAACAAAGTTTCTACTGTAGTTATGTTAGATTTATCTAATATAACTAATCCTTATACAAGCTTATGGAATTCGATCTATTGAAGTGAGATCAACAAGTGGTATCAGAGCTTGTTGCTTTGAGAAACTTTGCTAGAATACATGGATCAAGATTCTGCACACATGGTAGCTGCATCCAAAGTTCCCAATGCTCAAACCGGGTGAGTTTGAGTTATGGAGGATGAGGATTGAACAATACATCCAGATGATAGACTATGCATTGTGGGAAGTCATAGAGAATGGTGCAACCTTGCCAAAAACACAAGTTGTGGAAGGTGTTACAACAGTGATGCCTATTACATCTGCTGAAGATAAGGCTTAGAGAAGATTAGAAGTGAAGGCTAGAAGTACTTTAATGATGGGCATTCCCAATGAACATCAGTTAAAGTTTAACTCTATAAAGGATGCTAAGCTGTTACTGGAAGCTGTAGAAAAGAGATTTGGTGGGAATGCAGCTACTAAAAAGACTCAAAGAAATCTCTTAAAGCAGCAATATGAAAACTTCACTGCTCCTCCAACTTAGAGATGCTTGATCAAACCTTTGATAGGCTTTTAAAAGCTTGTGAGTCATGTTGGAGCTTTTAGATGAAAAGTCTTTCACAAGAAGATGATAATAACAAGTATTAAGAAAACTTGCCCTGAGTGGAACACACCATGCTTTGAGTGAGGAATAAAGCTGAGTTAGAAACAATGAGCATGGATGATCTCTATAACAACCTCAAGGTGTATGAACCAGAAGTCAAAGGGATGTCTAGCTCAAGTTCAAAGCACACAGAACATGGCTTTTGTGTCCTCTCAAATACCAAACACTATCAGCACTAAATGAAGCAGTTATGCTGCTCATGAAGTTACTACTAAGCTAGCAACTCAAGTTAATAACTGCTTAGTCAAAAATATTGATAACTTAGTTTATGCTGTTATTTGTTCATTCTTTGCTAGTCAACCAAATAGTCCTTAACTTGCACATGAGGACTTGCAACAAATCCATCCTGATGACATTGAAGAGATGGATTTTAGATGGAAAATGGCCATGTTGACTATGAGGGCTAGAAGTTTTTTAAAGAATACCGAAAGGAAGCTTACTATTAATGGCAATGAGACTATTGATTTTGATAAGTCCAAAGTGGAGTACTACAACTGCCACAAGAGGAGACATTTTGCTAAAGAGTGCAGAGCTCCAAGAAATCAAGACAACAAGAACAAGGAAAGCTCAAGAAGGAGTGTGCATGTAGAAACATCTACTTCCACAGCTTTGGTGTCATGTGATGGCCAAGGTGGATATGACTGAAGATCAGCAGAGAATTGCCTAATTATGCACTCATGCTTAACACATGCTTCAATTTCTAACTCAGATTTATCCAAATGATTTAAATTGTTTAAAATCTTGTATGGAAACGGTTAAACTACTTAAATCTCAAAATGATCAACTATTAAGAGATTTAGAGAAATCTAGTTTAATGGTTTTAGGTTATAAAACAGGTTTAGAATCAGTGGAAGAAAACTTGAATTTTATAAAAAGAATGAGTATGTTTATGTAGAAAAAATTAATGGCTTAAAATGGGATATTCAAGTAGGTGAAATAACTATTAGAGAGCTTAGGAAGAAGCTTGAAAATATTCAAAAAAAAGATAGCATTCAATTTAATGTAGATAAATTTGAAAATGCATCTAAAAGTTTAAACAAGCTCATAGAGTGTCAGGTTGTTGATAATTGCAAGAAAGGTTTAGGCTATGAAAAATATAATGCAGTTCCACCTCCTTACACAGGAAATTTCATGCCTCCAACACCTAATATTCTCTTACTGTTTAAGAAGAGTTTGGTAAAGAGCCTTGTAGATGAAACAGTAAAGCTATGTCTAGTAAATAATAACCTAAGGTAGTTAGGAAGAATGATGATGCCCCAATTATTGAAGAATGGGTGTTAGATAGTGAGGAAAAAATGTATCTTAAACTAAAATTGAGAAGAAAACAATTAAGCCTAGTATTTCTAAGATAGAGTTTGTCAAACCTAAGCAACAAGAGAAAACTTATAGAAAAACTGTTAAACAAGTTGAGAAACATAGGCAATAACACTCATAGTCCAATGAGTCAAACAAAGAAATTGGAAACAATAATGTCAAAGGAAGCAATCTTTTTGAGATGTTTAATAAGCCTGTTATGCGTTAGTTGTGGAACTTTGATCATTTCTCGCAATTTGATTTCAATTACCAACAAAAAAACTGTTTCAAAATCAAAGATGGTAAAAACCTTTTGGAACAATGCCTCAAAGCGTAATCATCAAAACTTGCAAAAAAGAATCACCCCTGTGCTAAAAAGACATATTTCCAAGAGCCGTACTAATGAAGTTTGGCTTTAGTATCAATTATTACTGCTGAGACAATTTAATGCTTAGCTCACATATCAGAAAACAATAGTGAATGTTGCTAAGACCAAAGTCATATCTTCTAAAAACAGCACATTCAACTTGTAAGAGGCCCATTCATAAGAACACAACATTCCAAAAATAGTAATAAATGATCATTTAGGGTCTATATATTGTTATTGGTAAAAAATTTAATCCTGCTAGCCCAAAAGCAGTAGTTTAATGCTTTATAATGGGAAATAGATTTTTAATGTTGTTAAGCCTTCAGCTTGTTATGTATGAACCAAAGACTAAATAGTTTTAGACCATGTTTCTAAACACATCACAATGCCATCAATCACCTAAAGAATTTGATTATAGTGAAGCACCAAACGAGGCAGATCCAAGTTCAGGTGATGGCTTTCTGGTTTCCCAAAGAACTGATTTTACTTATCCTAATGTGCAGGCAATCCACAAATGGATTATAGGATCAATGAATGATTTAAGATATGGATGCTCAAATGCACATGACATTGTGGAACATGTCCAGATCTTAACAGACTATGAGAGATGATTGGAGTATTAGTATATTTTGGAGGGAACCCCAAATGCGAGAATATCACAATAAAAAGCAAAGAACGTGTTAGATGATGATTGGAAAAGCTTTTTGAATGGAATATGTAGTTTAGATACATTGTGACTTCAAAGTTAATGCTAGCTAGGCATAACTTACTACTGCTGGTTCTAAGTTAATGCTGCTAGGCATAAAACTTACTACTGCTGGTTCTAAGTTAATACTGTTGAGGGTATTTTCATAAATACTTCGATTAAGAGTTTCAATCAATCATTTAATCGATTTCAATCTTTCAAATACTCTCTAACTACAAACTCTAACTTAATTTTAACATCCATTATCAAATACCCAACACAAATGTCGAATCTAAAGTTTTGCAGAAACTCACAATATGTTGCTTTTTTGTCTAAACCCGAATGAAGTGATGGGTTTGAACAAATAGTGGATTTTTTTAATGTACGCCCCATAAAGTATGCTTTAACCGTTAATCCTACTATATATACTTCGTGTATCGAACAGTTTTGGTCTACTGGCAAGGCCAAAACTATTAATGGGGAAGTTCAGTTACATGCCCTAGTTGATGGTTGAAGAAATGTCACATAATAAACTGTTAGAAGAGAACTTCAACTAGAGAGATGCTGAAGGTTCTTGATTATTTATTCAAATCTAACCATTTTTAAAGAACGTTACATAGGATTGGGTAGAGCAGGAATTTCACAAAAGCTTACTTTCTATAAGGCATTCTTTTCCTCACAATGGAAATTTTTGATTCATACTTTTTTATAATGCCTAAGTTCAAAGACTACTGCATGGAATGAGTTTAGTAGCAATATGGCATCTGCAATTATCTACTTAGCTACAAATCAAAATTTTAACTTTTCAAAATACATTTTGAAAGTATGGTTAAAAACTTGGATAATTTGTCTGGGAAATTTTTGATGTATCCAAGTGATTGTTACAATTGTTAATTGAAAAAGAACAACCTTGAAAGGGTTTGCCAAGTCACAAGAGAATTTATATTGCTCCCTCGCACACTAAGAAGATCTTTAGAAATATGAGAAGGGTGGGAAAAGATTTTTTTGGAAAAGTGACAAATTTGTTTCCAACTATGCTAGTTCAAAACCAAATGGGTGAAGGTTTAACAATGCCAATTGATCCCCAACACATACCCACTTTTATTCAACCATCTCCTCCACCTCAAAAGACTCAAAAACCTAGGAAGTCTAAGAGAAAGGACACTCAGGTACCTCACCTATTGATCCCTACATACCTTGTGTGTAAGGAGAGGCTGCCATAAGATTAGGTGGCATTATGGTTATGAGCTGCACAACATCTTCTAACATAGAAAGCAGAAGGCCAAGACAGAGGTAACATAACTAAGACCCAATCCAAGGCAACACCTAATGAATCTAGTTCCCTAGGAACTACTTTAGGTTGTTTGACCCAGGTGCCTAAGAAAACCATGGGGATACTAATAGCTCAAACTATTTTGAGAATGAATCATAAACTTTCTAATTATTCACTGCTCGCGAAGATTAACACACTTCGAAGTGAAAGATGATAGTCCTTAATAAAGGAATTGTATAGAACTATGTTACCAATTTACAATCTAGAAGTCCCTTCATTAAGAGAAGACAAAGACTAGTTAAATCCCCACTATTCTAATCCATAACCAACTATAATCTAATACCAAGATGCTAGAAAATAAGAAGAAATCTTAGAGAGAGAAAGTAGAGAGAGAAACAAGAAAAAAGGATTAGATTAGAGAGAGTTGGAAAGTTACAAGTGATAGAAAAATAACTAACACCCTCTCCAAGTGTGGAAAGGGTCCTTTTATACCCAATGCCAACTAGTAGGCGTATGGGCTTTCTAACATGGTCCGGGCTGGCATATCTTGGGTTTTGAGCCCGAAATACGGACAATATTAGATTACAAACCAAGCCCGTTGAACCCGACTAGCCTATTACAATACAAGACCTAGATTGACTTCGTAAGACCGATAACATTCATGTTTGACTTAATATAATTAAGGCTAACAATCTCCCCCAATTTGAGTCTCTTTCTTCAAACTCCTTTTGTACCACCGATGCATGAAGATATTACGTTTAATCAATATTATGCTATTGCCTGTTCTGGCTTGTCATGTTTGTAATAGCTATTGTTCATCCCATGCTTTAAGATCTTGATTTAAAGCCTTTAACTTTTGACTTTGAATCTGAGAACGTTATCTTGCATAATCATCCTCTTGACTTGAATCATCTTGATTTGACTTCCTTGATCAACTAGTGCTCTGACCAACACTGCTTAAACTTGTTACATTCCTTGTTTGATCATATGATTAAAAGTCTAACAATCTCCCTAATTGTATGATTCTTTATTTTGACTTGAGGCACCCTTTGATGTGGGGAAAGTTATAACCACTTTCTTGACTAATTGAATGATTAACTTTGAGGCATGAGTATGAGCATTGCGTGGTTTATGAAATCCGACTCGCTGAATAGGCTTGCAACACCGTTCGTCTTATTCCTGAATAAAAACATTAGCAAAAAAAGAGTGATTATGCTTGGTCATTCATCCTTACATTCGTTGCATTAACCCCGTTTTCCTGTTTTTATAGTATAAATACTAAACCTGTGATCAGGAAGATTCAAAAGAATATCCTGACCATAAACAGGGGTTTCCACCAAAAAGCATAGGATCTTCTAACACATAAGTATTGAGATTCACACATGGTTAGGCTTGGATGCTAGTTTCTCATTACCTAGAGAACGTCTCAAAGCAGACAAACACAGTAAGAGTGAATCAGATAGTTACTATCTTTCTGATTAAGTTGTCAATTCATTTACTGGACCAAAATTGATATCCAGTTATCACAAGCTTAATTCATATAGAATCTTGCAAGTCACCTACCAAGAGCTTGTTTGATGTTGGCTCAAGCAGGATTTCCATCTTCACTTGAATACTTAAGATAACTCATATTTCTGGCAAGATCTCAAGGATAATGCGTAGGAACTCTTTGTTACAGCTTGTGAACATTTATGGTGTTCAACAAGTGTATATTGACATTGTGCCTAATAGATAATAATTTGATTCACTACATGGCACTGAACTCAATTTGTGCACTTTTGGTTTTAGTAATCGTGAATGCTGAGCAGAACTGACAACACTATTCAATATAACAATCTCAAAGTGAGATGGTCAATAGATAACGTGTTTAACTCCGTGGAAAATTAGAGACCCAATATTCATTAGAGAGAAACAGATGGCTGGGAAGGGTTTGAGCATTGCATCACTGGGTCCTTGATGTCTTTTTCAACATCAACAAACATCATTGTGATTTTGATATATTTATGTATTGACACCGTTTTTCAGCCTAAGGAGTAAGGAGATGGCTTCTTTCTTTCACCCTTTATATCCATACTTTTCTTTTCATTCTTCAACCCTTCAATAGTTTTATCTTACCAAGACTCATTACTAACACCTAGTTAGTGATTGTTCAAGTGTTAGCTCAATCTTATTCGGTATTCTTCCCTTATACCACATTCATCTCCAATCATTACCTATGAACTGCTATTCTAACTTGGAGTGTACTTAGGGTAGAATCCCTCCGGTCTGGTGATCTTATGACTAAAATCCTAACCTAACCACCATCTTGACTTACAGAATCACCCCCCTACACACCCCCACCGCGTCGTGAAATAATATTTGAGGGTAGAGATCGTAACCATAAAACCATTCTGACCTTGTTTATTTTCAAATACTCCCCCTACACATGTGCTCGATATTTGAAATTGTTAGCACATGAAGGAATGAGTTGCACTTTAGAGTCTTAAAGATACACATTCGACTATAACATAATTTTAAGATCACATTTCTCCCCTTAGTTTTAAATATAAAACATTTAGTATTTGAAATACCAATTGATTAAAATTTGACATAAAAATTCCATTGTGGGAGAAAAAATTATACTGACGATAATGCATGAAATTCATTTTCCGGATCGTCTCCCCTTCAACCGTTTTTATAAATGTGAGTATAACACAATATTATATAATAACTTGACATCGGAAAGAAAAATTGATATTGACTACCACAAAATATCGAAGACGGAGTGATGAAGCCTTATTGAACAATGTATATTTAATAATTTACAAGTTAAGTTTCCACATTTAATTCACAAAATTGTTAGGAAATAAAATTGACATTTATGAGATTTATCCGACACATTAAAAACTTTGTTTTTTTAAAAGCTCCCCCTCAGAAATTGATTCACTTAAAATGACATTCTACAACTTACTACAAATCTTTGAGAAAAAAATTCGAGAGGGAGTGTTGAAACCCGACAAATTATAACAAATACCAACTTTTATGAAAAAACCACAATCACAAATTATATTGGTAGACAGTTTGACATTGAAAGTTCTTTTTTGAAAATTATGTCAACGATTTTAAAAACATGATAGCAGACTTCTCTCGATATTAGAGATAAAGCGCACTGAAGCGTACACTTCCCTATGACATTCGGGACCGAGTATGCACAGAAAAGTACATAATTCAATAGAGAAAATTTAGAAATGAAATTTTTGAAATGCATTTGAAACTCTTGTTCGAACTTCCATTCACAACGCCCGGTCATGTAGTAATCAACATTTCAAGGTACGTTAAATGTATATCGATTCCAAGAGACAGTCGAGAAGATTCTTTTTGGTATTTTTAAAATTTTTGATTTTGATCTATTGTTTTTTCTAGGAATTAATATTTTTCTATTTTCTTTTCAAATTTAGTTTATAAATCAAAAATAAAGATATAATATAAAAAATAATGGACAAATTGTTGGTTTGATGATCGAGAGATTCAATTGCAGAACCACCAGTTATCATCTGGAGTCAAACATCTCAAACTCTGAGTCGCTACAAGATACTTAACCCTATCTTCCTTCCGATAAAGCTTTAGTAAACAACAATTCAGCAAACAGTAATTCATATCTGACAAAGATATAATACAACAATACACCTTATTTCAAACCTGTTCCTTTATGAAGAGGAATACTGACATCGGGTATCTGGTACGGGAATGCTGGACTGATTGCAACGAGATGGCTATGGCTCCCTTTTGAGTCACAATACATAGTATTTCTATGCAAAGTAGACAGCAAAATCTGTGAGCTGAGTTCTCAACCATAGAACTTGTGCGCAGCAAGCAGATAAAGACACATACTTGGCTTCTGCTGAAGACATTGAGACGCAGTCCTGCTTTTTGGATGACCAGCTGACTAACTTATCACCACCTAGAAATTGTATGCCACCAGATGTACTCTTACGTGAATCGAGACAGCCTGCATGATCCAAAATCTAAACAAGCCATTTAAGTTCGAAACCTGTGTCCTTCGGATACCCAGAGAGCCCATATTAAGGAGTCTTAAAGGTACCGAAAGATCCGTTATAACCGTTAGTGAGATGTTTCTCACCTCAGCCAGTTTCGCTTATTAGCGAGCACATAACATGTTGCATGGTACAATAGCTTGCCTACAGCTGTTAGGTACAATGAGTGTCTTTACCGACCAAACTTCGATATTTCGTTTGGTCGATCGACCGAAGTACCGAACTCAAGTCAGCATCAAGGTGTTTTTAGCCCATGTGTACCAATGCTAAACACATGAAGGTCAAACCATGCTTATTAATTATCTCTAGAGCATACATAGCATGGTTATTAAGATTCCACAAGGGTAAGGTGGATCAGAATTTCCTAAGAATTATTTCAGCTCCCCCATCATAGACATATCAAACTTGATGTGCATTAGTTTTCCAAATCGTTTTGAAAGTTTTAGGTTCGTAGAACCAAAAATTATGTCATCAACGTAAATTTGCACAAGCAATATGTCTTCCCCATGTTTAGTTATGAACATAGTTGGATCAATAGAACCTTTTGAGAATCCTTCGGATACCATGGAAAGTTGTAGAGTTCATATACCACTCTCTGTGCTTGTTTAGAGACCATATAAAATGCTTTCTTGAGACGGTCAACTTTGTCATGATAAAAATGGGACAACAAATCCATCTAGTTGGCGTTACGTACACTCTTCCTTCAGAGGTCCGTAAGAAATGTTTTTTAAAAACTCCATTCGGTACACGGTACATGATTTTGTGTGCATCATACCAATGAATAACCGACAGCTTCCACCGAGCAACTGGTGCAAATGACTCTTCGAAATCTATTCTTCCTTTGAGCAATATCCCTTAGCCACAAGACGAGGATTTGTTGCTAATGACATTATTTCTCATTATGTTTGTTTTTTCCAGAGCCACTTTAAGTTAATGCATTTTTGCAGAGTGGTTGCCAACTAATTCCATACATCTATATCGATCAAACTATGAAGTTCTCCCTAGCATTGATTCAATCCACTGCAGAATCAGCATGGCGTCTTTGATGTTCTTTGGTTCCGTTTCGACTCACAGTGAGTGCGAGACATACACATCTCCGCCATCTGTATCAAGTTGACGTCTTGTTCTAACAGATTGAGAAGTGATTTCCAATGACTTGTTCTAATGGATGATATTTGTCCAAGCGTTGTCGGAAGGATGGTATTGGTAGAAAGTATGCATTATTTGACTAATCACATGACGAGACGTGTCTCCGTCTTTTTCTTTGAAACCGTTAAACTAAAGATGTTGAACAAATTCCCCGTCGTCAAATTATTCAAATTCTGTATGGTTTCTGTTTGAATAATGATCTCCAGGTTCAGTGACATTGATACTATAATTTAGAGTTTGTTGTGTTGAATGAATGTTTCAAATGGAGGTGGATCTGCAACAAATATAATCGTTGTTTGTAGAAGTGTGAGTTTGTGTTAATGTTGTTGACGTTTATCGGTATTATCAGTCATCAAGTAAAGCTGAAGACTTTAGACACAAACATGAGAAGTTTCCATTGAGTAATTCACTGAATACATCGACTATAAAGCAAATTCCAGCTCATTTGACGTGTTACGTCTTAGCAACTTGAGGAACATAGTCTTGACTTTGTGGACTGGGACTTAAACAATCTATATTCAAGAACCGTTTAGAACAGTTGTGGACCGGGGTCAGAACTTAGGTGATCTGACTCCATTTGATGCAAATTCTCAAAGTTTAACATGAATTGTTTCAACTATCATTCTTGTTACTCTTGTTAAATACCCTGTAAGGCCTTTGACTTGAGTAGAATACCCAAAAAAAATACATGCATCACTTTTTCTTCATTTTTAATCAAGATTTATCACCATCTACTGACGAATTAGCAAAGAGAAACCAGAATGTGAAAGAACTGACTGACGTTTCCAGGCATTGATGAAATGTTAAGGTGTTTTCCTCATGTCCGAGGAAACAAGTGAAACGGTTTTTGAGTAAAACATGCTTCTTGCAAATGCTTCATCCTAAAAGAACAAAGGAACTTTGAAAGCGAACACTAAGCATTGTTCGAGCACTCAACAATAGTAAGGTTTAGTGTTTTTGACAACGCCGTTTTGTTATTAGGTGTTCGACGCAGTTGACTGTTTTCGTAGCTTATTCCCCTCTTTTGACAAAGTATTGCATCGAAGAGATCTTATTAAGAAATTCCGTGCCTCTTTTGCATTTCGATAACTGTTGTAACATTGAAGCATGAAGTCCTCTTTGGACAAGGTGAGAATATTCAATAAGAACTCCAGTGGTATTTCGTCTTTGGACCTCAAGAAGTTGATGTCCATGTAATTTCGTTGAGAAGTCATCAACAAAACGAGAACATACTTTCTTTCCATTAATGCTTCTACCCGCATATGGACCACCATAGTCCATGTGTAGAAGCTGTAACCCGTCTTTTATTGAGCTCGGGTAGTCTTATTGTGAAAAGGACTTTCTTTTTGCTTTTCCCATCACACAATAAGAACAACAGATAGAATCTTTGACGAATTTCACTTTAAAGGCCATTTAAAATATTATTCTTTGAAAGCAAGTTGATAGGTGTCGAAGTTTAAATTATATAGACGACATGCCAAATACCATGCTTGATACGATGCGTTGCTTTTAGAACCAATATGCAAATTGGATTGGGAGTTGTTTTGAGTCTTTGTAGAGAAATAGGAATACAAATCTGTGCCACGAGAACCTGTGAGAAAAATAATTTCCCTTTAGATCACATATATATACATGTAGACTTCCTAAAAGCAACTTCCAAATCCGCATAACAGAATGACCACCGCGGAGAATAAATTGTGATCCAAACCCTTCGACCGAATAAATCCGTTTGATAGTAATCGTTTCCTTGAACCATATCTTCCATAACCAAGAATTGTGCAATTTGATCATTTCAAAACTTCACCGTTCCAAAAATTTCTCCACAAAATTAGTATAAAGTTTGAGATTTCTGGTACATGTGCTTTGACACCTAGAGTCGACGATGAATATAATGATCTCTAATGAGCGTGCCAAAGAATTAGAAGACAATGAGTATTGGGACACAGTGTAACATCCTAGGGAGTCGTTAAGTCTTCTCCAAAAATAGTAGCAGATCCGAGATCATTCTCTAGAGGCATACTAATGTTTGGGTTAACATTGCCTTTTTGAGACTTAGGTTTCCAATTATATCCGGAATGACAGTATCACTTAGGACTACCACCAACTGCAGTCTTACAAACTTGCTCATATATAACTTCCTAGTTATCGGTTCTAGAATTCTTGACAGTGGAGTCTGTTGGTAACGGTTCTTCTTACAGGATGTTTGCCAACCATATAGGTTCACAATCTGCAGGGATCTCTAGTACAAACAGGCACAGCCATATGGATCTAGTCCTAGAATAAAACGCCATTGCGATATATGTAAAAACACACAAATCAATGATTGTCCATTCTGCCCACATTTTCATAAGTAACACAGACCATAAGTTAAAACATTCGAGTGTCTTAGCAATCAAACAGTCAATACACACAGTTACATGTTTAACTTATTTGAAAACTAAACTTTCCAACGGGTCTTCTACTTCTTTTGCTTCTCCTTTGACTATTGTATAGACATGACTCTAATCTACATATGATTGCTCTAAGCTGAGGTCTACTAACTCTAGTATTGGAAATTACTCTTGAAGAGAAAGACACCAGTTTGTTAGGTTTCCTAAAAGACTTGACAGCAGCTGAGGTGTTTTTCTAGATTGATTTGGGGACCCTATGTGTTGCACTTTATAACATTCCTGGTGGCAATCACATTTGTGATCACGTTGACAATTGGCAACATATTCCTGAGCAAAATCATGGCAGTGACTTGTGTTTTTGAAAAAATCATTGTTCACATTTTGTGTGGCACCTGGCTTTTGACTTTGAGAAACATTCATTGCAAGTAGAATCCTGAAAAACATCTGTTGGATTAAACCTAAAATGGATTGTCCTTTGACTTTTAAAAGGCATTCGGTTGTCGAATAACCGATGATTTTTCAAACTTAGTTTCCACATATTTTCCTTTCATCTTTTCTATGAGTTTCTTCAACTCACTTATTGCAATTCCTTTATCTTGTAATTGAGCTTTCAAGTCTTGAATTTCAAAATACTGTTCACGTTCTTTTAGAAATACGTTTGACTAATTTTCTTTAAAAGATTTGTCATTTTTTATCTTTTCTTTGCACTGTTGTAAATCAAGTTCAAGATTAATCGCATGTTTCTGAAGTGCTTCAAAACTCTTTGACATTGTTCTACTTTTTGAAAGCTCTTTTTCAAGATGTTCACATTTTTCCAAAGTTTCTAAGTAATCACATTGCAAATTAGTAACTTCATCCAGATCAGTGTACACACCAAGTATTGCATTCATGTGATCAGCATAGTAATATTCCCTTGAAAGTCGGTCGATTTCATTCAAAAACTGTGTTTTTTGAGTTTCCAGTTGAGATTTGAGAGTGTCTACTTCATGTTCAAGAGAATTAAAGTATCTCAAATCAGCAACCATTTCCTCGTTCAAACACAAGTGAAATTTTTCTAAGTCCGCATTGAGTCTGCTAATTTGGGGGCCAAAATTTCCTTCTATTGTGTTTTGAATGAAAGGATCGATGTTACCAAAATATGTTCTTTTGGCATTGATTGTTTTGCAATGTTTCACTCCACAAAAAATCGTGTCAACACTATCTTTTTAATTTTGAAAAGTTCTTTAGAGCTTTTACACTTTGATCCAAGAAACTGGATTCATATACCATATCGTTTTTCTAAAAAAGTTGTTTTGTACGAAAGACTCTTTGGAAAATTCATTATTAGAAGATGTATGACTCATCTTTGACGTTCTTGGAAAATAGTGTTGTTCAGGCGACTTTTCCCGTTGTGGAACGAACAAATCATAAAGATTATTCAACTTGTCATAATCAAACGGTCTGATTAAATCGCTTAATTTTGATCGACTTTCTTTGTCAAGACGAATCGTTTTCGTCAGATAAAGGGCTAACATTAACTGCAAGCATTATCATTATAGCAAACGTAAACGCTATATCATACAAAACGAGGGATTCGCTCTTTGAGCTTTCTTGAGGAACTCGGGTTTTGCAAAACTCGTTTTACAATTACGATTAAGCATATTCATTGTTTGAACAGATTGGCCGGTTTTATATACAATATCATTCAAAACTTTGATTTTGTTTTCTAAAGTAATGACCTTTTATCAGTTATATCTTCACATAGTTTTTGTAAAGCTTAATCTGGCCTCGTTGGCTTGTTGACATTATGGAGATGGTTTCTTGATGTGCACAAAGCTCCTTTTCATAATCCGAAAATCGTTTGATTTAATCATTTATTTTCGAGTAATGCATTAGAATGACTTTCTCAATATCGATTTAGTAATGACACTAAATTATTTTCCCCCTCCCCCCCCCCCTTTTTTAGCTTTTGCACAATAAATTTCCAACCTTTGACACATAAATTCACTATCACATTATACTTATCAAGTTTTCCCTTGGAAAATCTTAAGCTTTAAACATCAACTGATTATGTCATAGACAGTTCATGTTGCTTCTTTGAAAGGTTATTTGTGATTCTAAACTTTTATTTTTAGTTTTGAAATCCTCAATTTCACTAATAACTTTCAATTTTATCAACTAAAGCCTTGTTTCTCATGATTCCAAAAATATTATTTCGTTTTTGTTGTCATCATTTCACATTTTAGTTTCTGAATTAAAGGAAGCACAGCAAAATCACGTTCTTGGATCAAGATCATCAGGATCAACCTATGGCATCTTAGATCTCTATTCATCTAACATATATCAAGAATCAATAGTGATATTGGTGTCACCTTGTTTCGTCAGGTATATGTCATATTAGATTCAGTTTTTGTCTCAAGATTTCATTTTCCTATGCGAAACACATTATAGTTGTCATTATTGTTTTGTACCTTATGCATTGGCTCATCATCAAAGATTGGTCCAGAATTGTCAACTGGATCTGGAGTAACCTCTTGAATCTGTGCCATGTACATATAATGTGCTTCCAATTCCTGATCTTCATATTCATCATCAGAATCATCTTTCCAATCAGCTTATTCTGCATTCAACTGAACCATAGCTTTCTCTTGTTTACATAATAACATATTTTCCTTGTGATAAGCTGCATCCTTTACTCGTTTTGGTTTCTGACATTCCTTTGATACATGCCCATATTCCTTGCAGTTATAACACTGAATCCCAGACTTCTGCACTACCGGAGTACCTACATTTTCCCAAGCCCCAGCAACATTAACTGTCCTCTGATTATCATACCCAGTTCCTCTGTTGATTCTTGGAGAATTATCTTAATTATCTCTACTGGTGTTTGATGAAGTGTGAAGGTTGTTGTTTGTAGGTTTGTAGATTTTCTTGAACGAGAGAGAAATTAAAGCCATAAGTTTGTCAATCTCCTTTTCCTTTGACATTTCCTTATCTTCAGTAACCATAGCAGGTTTTGGATCATAATAGAGCTGAAGTAGGTAACAATTGCTTTTCCCCTCTGTTTCTTATATTGTTGATTGATCCGTGGTGAGAATATTGAGTGTTATTGAGAAGGATGGTTTTGAGGATGGTAAACTGGTTGTTGTTGAGCAACAAGTGCAAGTGGATTAGCAGTACGTGCTAGTCTTTCATCTCTTATCTCATTGAGCTTATTCATTCTAGTGTTGCTTCAGGAGTCCTAAAGTATTGTGATAGGAGACTGTTCTTCAAGCTCTTGACACTATCTTAAACAAAGTGTCCACTAACCTTTGCCAATCTGGTTGTATTGAAGTAAGAATGGACATTTACTTGATGATCTTGTGAACATGACACAGATTTCTGACAAGACTCATTCATAATCTTGAAAAACCATCGAGTAATACGAATTCAAGTGATCACCCTTCATCCCTGATGTGAATTTTCCAAACTCCCAATAAAATTGTTTCAAGGTCTTCGAACATTGGACTTGAATACAACCTTGTTTCAACCTTGCAATGCTTTTCACATTTCACATGCATTCGGACAAGCATCAACTGTAGAGTAGATATTGTTATCTATCCTTGTGAGAATGATCTGAACGGCTTCAACTTTGGGATTCAGTTGATCGTGTATGTCTTGTGAAACATTCTTATAGTTCTCCATATACCTCTCTATAGTTGTTTCAGAACTACCTTCAGCAACTGGAACCGTCTTCTCAGTCCATTGATACGTGTATGGTGGATTTTGGAGACAATAGTGGATGAGTTCACTGTTAGTTTGTGTCAATGTATCACTTTATTCTAGATTTCCACTGAACGTATATTACCCGTGCTAACATTAGTGAACGATCTTTGCTACCCGCTTTCCATGATTAGCCATTTATGAAGAGCATATAGATGATTGAAAGTTTGCAAATTGATATTGAATTTGACATTTTGATGAAGTTGTGGATGGATATCGGATCTTAAGTGTTGATTAAGTGTGATTGTATGTAAGTGAACAAATGCAATTAACTCCACGGGATTTTACAACTCTATGATTAAAACCGAGAAGGAAAAAGTTTACTTGTCGGGATTTTACAAAATCAATAGAAAAACCGTAAAATTAAAATTGACATATTTCGCTTGATGGATTGCATATTTTGCTTGGTTAAAAGTTGCATGTTTCGCTTGAAAAATGAAAGTTGCATGTTTCGCTTAAACTTCTAAACATATTTCGCTTGGAAAGTAACTGTCATATTTTGCTTGTCCATAACATATTTCGCTTGGCAATTAACTTTCATATTTCGCTTGGCAATTAACATATTTCGCTTGGCAATTAACTTTCATATTTTGCTTGGCAATTAACATATTTCGCTTAACAGTTTAACATGTTTCGCTTCGACTTCGTAAACATATTTCCTTGTCTTAAACCTGCATGTTTTCGCTTTGACATTTAAACGTACATATCCCTAAAAAATTTACACAGCACCTGCACATATTTCGCTTAACCTATGACATATTCCGCTTGCAGTCACTTTCGGGTGAAGGACCACTTTCACAAACAAACAAGTTGTCCTTGTGTTGTGAAGCAACAAATGTGGATCTTTATCCCTTAATCACAACCGGTGTGGACCACAAATAAGATAAGAGAAACCACAAATAAGCCACGAAATAAGCTCCCAAATAAGCTTGATAAGCTCAAAATAAGCTAGGAATGAGCTTGAAATAAGCAACCGAAATGAAGAAAACTAAGAAACTAGTTTGAAGAACAAAGTAAAAGAGGGACGTGACTCTTGTGACTCTTGTAAATCAAACCAAAAACTCCACTTCGAGAAGAGAAAGAAGAAAAATAAGCCGAGTAAGCTTAACAAACATATAAGCTAAAGAGAAAAAGTAAATCGTGAGCTTATGTTGCCAAATAAGCTACGAGTGAAATAAGACCAAAGAAAGAAAGACAAA
This sequence comes from Tanacetum coccineum, assembly GCA_026074375.1. Lineage (NCBI taxonomy): Eukaryota > Viridiplantae > Streptophyta > Magnoliopsida > Asterales > Asteraceae > Tanacetum > Tanacetum coccineum. The sequence goes on along the minus strand of BQNB010110776.1, from coordinate 5,148 downwards.
AATTAAGCAAATATCTTAATAAGCCACGAAATAAGCCACGAGTTTGAGCTTATGAACCACGAATCCAACACTAAACACCCATTGGCGAGTGATACCACATGTTAGTCCTATAATATAATCCTTACACAACAATAAGCAAACCCAAATAAGCCCTATATAAGCCGGTTATAAGAAGAAAAGAAAGGAAGAAAAGAAAACTCGGAATATTAGATTAAGAGAGAGAATTGGTGGATTACAAGTGAACAAATGTAACCAACACCCTCTCCATGTGTGGAGAGGGTTTCTTTTATACCCTTGAGCCATAAGTGGCATGTGGGCTTTCTAACTTGGGTCAGGCTTGGTTTATCTTAGGTTTTGAGCCTGAAACATGGACAATATTAGATTACATCCACTGCCCTTTGCACCGAGCTACTCGAACCCTAATACTTACACAGACCCAATTTGACTTTATAAGACCGATAACATTCTTGTTTGACTTAATATAATTAAGGCTAACAAATGTTTCCTATTTAATTATCGCTTTATTAGATATCCTATAGTCTGTCATTGATCCCTAAGTTTTGGTAGTATTGAGGGTGGTTTAGATCTTGTTAGTTCTGTTATTAGAAGGACTTGTTGAACATGGGGTTAACAGGGTACTAGGGTAGGTTGGCATCTATCCCTAGTGTAGGAATTAATCAATTTACTGCCTCTATCATATTAAACACTTAAGAAGCGCAAGAACTCTTTCAGAGAGGGTTTATAATCTATATAGGTTATAGACAGGTCTATAGGATAGTTGGGGTTTAATCACTGCAACTTGGATGCCCTACCTTTGTGACTTGCATGGGATTCGGGATCGCAAGAAGTATAGGGCAGACTTCAAATGCCAATTCGGGTCTGTTGATATTAGAACCACTAATAAAATGATACTTAGACATTGCACATGAAATACACTTCATAACATTATTAATGAAATAACTAGGTTAGCACGTGATGAGGTGTGTCATTTTATACACTATTTCGGGGTTATTTAACCTCCTAAATCATGAAAATATGCCCAGATTATGTGCATAATCGTTTGTTTTTAGGTTTTTAGCACTTGGATGGCATTTGGAGGAAATACACATGACTTGGGCTCATTTGGAGAAGAAACAGACAAGATTACGGACCTACACCAAATTCATGAAGAAGAATTGTTTACAGAGCGTGGAGACGGCATCGCAGGCATAAAGCGACACCATCGTGATCTATCCAGTGACGGCGTCAGAGATCTAGCGATAGCGTCAGGACGTGGCCGACTTAAAGAGGATCTAGAATCATCCACGTAGCGACGACGTTAGGACTTCTACACGACGTCGTCGCAGCGATATCTCTATATATACAAAACCAATTTTAGGGTTTTAAGTGTGTAACTTTAACTGTTAGGAGACGAACCCTATTCTTTGTAGCAGCTTTAAAGGTCGTTTTTAAGGCCTCAAAACCTAATTATAACTACCTTCTATCCATGTTTTAATCAAGTAAGAGTGTTATTCATTAATCATTCAATATGTCTATGTGTTGTTGATTATCTAATGTTCTATCGCTTTATCTTAACAAGCTAAGCCCAAACCCCTCCCACTTCCCCCCACTCCCTTTGCATTTGCTTATGATTGCATGAAAGTCATATTCTAGATCCTATTACTCGTTGCTTCTTGTTGATGAATGTGCACGTTAGACTTTAGAAAACCAGCTTTTGTCTGTATCGCTGTAGACACGTTTAGGGAAACGTGGGTGCATAGAAAGGATACCATCGGGTAACAGTCTTCATACTACCTTACCCCCTTATGTGGTTGATCCGTCTTAAGATATTTCACACTCCCCAAAAACATGCATGGCGCATTTATTATAACTCTGTAGAGGACCCATTGTAATAGTCTTCATACTACTTACTTGTGCTTGCCTTAACGGAATATACAATAGACCGAGTTCGGGGTAATTCGTCTCCAACCCCTAGGAAATACTGACACAAACCATCACAAAGTGTACACTGAAGGCAACAAGATTAGTTAAGCGATCGTGATAAGTATGCATGATCTGATAGTAAATACATTTACAATTATTATACAGGGTTATCACTAGTAGAATAGATATTATTTTAGTTAATCGTTAAACAAACCACCCTCTCAAACCATCAGATTTTACTTACTTTCATAAATTATAAAAACACAAAAAGAACAATCTTTCTCTCCTCCCAACCCCTAGAAATTCAATGAGATTGTGATCAAGCCTCCCAACTAATCCCTAAGAGAACGATGACAACCCCCGAGTCTTGACTATACTACTACTATCAATTTTAGGTACTGCTGCACCTAGTGGAGTTGTAAAACTTCCTGTTGAAGTCCTACGATGACCGCATCAAGTTTTTGGTGCCGCTGTGTGGGGAATAGTTAGGTTTCGGTCATTGTTTAACTTAGTTCTACTCGCTTGAATCCTTTCAAGTGAGAATTTAATTTCGTATATTAGCTTTCTCGTAGTCTATCTTTTCTTTGTGTGTTTGTTAGCAAATTTCATTGACTATTCCGCTCTTCATTATGAAGAATGCGAATCCATCTAGTTCTACCTCGAATAGTGAATTTCTTAATCTAAAAAAAAGATTAAAATCGAGTCATGGCTTGGGGATAGTAAGATCATTGACCCATTAGTCAGGTCGGATGAAATAGAATACTTTGATACCTTCCCTACCTTAGAGGAATTTGAATATCACGTGTGGCTCTTAAAGTACCCCCAAACCATCGTGGGTTAAGGCAAAGATAAGAACCGAAAACTTAAATAACATTAAGATCTCTTGCATGATTGGTCACTTTCTTAAAAGACAAGGTTACATTGATCTAGAATCATCAATTAATGTTATGTCTAAACAACATTACAATGGGATCATGAATAGAGGGCTAGAGTCGAGACATAAACCATCCAACCCTAGTAAAAATAGCAACTTTGTAGGAAGATTCAGGAGTTTAAAGGTTTTTGTAGGAAACTTTACATACAAATGTAGTTTCATGATTTTGGAGGATACCACTAGCATTATAGATCACCACCTAGGAGAAGTAGTCTTTGGAAAACCATTTGTAAGAAAAACTAGTCTTGTCTATGATCAGAAAGAGGGATGATGTGCGCTAAAACACACATCATTTGTACCTCGGAAAATGCTAATAAACGGACTAAAACACTAAAATATGGATAAATATGTTGAAAATATGTTTGTATTGTGTTTTTATGTCTTACAGGTACAAAGGATTGAAAACAAAGCAAAAACGGTAATTTTTGGGTGACTTTCGACGACGTTTTTACGTTTATTGAGGTTCAAACGAAGTCGTAATAAGGGACAGTTATTTTCGAAAAAGATAACGAAAAAATCACATTTAAGATGCCTCACGAGATGGTAACTTTTAACCATATAGACTTTAAGGATGTAAATACTGATTCGATACCACCCTTTGTCCTTGAGAATAACGATGACCATGGGAAAACCTATTACTCAGATAGTCTGACTCTAGGACCCGAGTACAGAGAAGATGAGAGTATAAGTAAGGAAATTCGACACCTAATGAAATTGGAAAGAGAGGCCAAGAGAAGCAAAGGAGAAGTCATGTAAGGACGTGTGACTTCGAGTCTAGCTACAAGACTCGTAAATAAAGAAAAGCGCTTTTGGAGAGGCAACCCAATATTTACTTTTCTCGCAATTAGGAGTGTCTTGTGTTTTAATTATATATTGTTTGTTTTATTATGTTTGAATTATTTTGTAATCATGTTTTGTTTGTTTGTAACTTCGTCTTATTTGCAATCAAAGGTATTTTGCAACAAAATAAGTGTAGGGAAAATATCCGGTTTTTTAGAAGCTCTAATTCAAACATTTAAAATAAATTTATAGATAATTACGCGTCAATTTTATCGAGTCATATATGTGAACACGATTAATTCCAGGTATTTATATGCAGTTACTTTCTTCTTCAGATTTGACTAATAAAATTGCGTGCAGGAAATTTCTCATTAAAAACGAAGAGGAATTTTTCACAGTGCCTGGAGACGGCGTCGGGATAAAACCCGACGGCATCACGTCTCCAACAATGTAAAAATTCAAAAATCTTTTAGTATTTTTGAAAAATAAAATGTGCAATATTTAAGATTTGTAATTCTTTTGTAAACCTGCATAAACCTATAATTATATTATTACACTCATCCTATCTTTACTACTTTCATAGAGTCGCAAACCCTAACTCTTATTGTATGTTAATTTATCCCATGGATTTTACGCTTGGTGTAGTTGTCTTTGTCTTTGATTACATGTTATATTTGATGAGAAGAAGCTTAGAAGTTCTTAGGAAGTTTTCATTAGACAATTCTTGGAGGACGATTTAACCAGTTATCGCATGTTTCTTCTCCATTATTGAGCAAACCAAGGGAGTATTAGTTTCTTTTACTTGTTTTCTTTTCTCTTTATTCATTTTTACAGGTACTTTTATAAAACATTTGGGACAATGTTCAACTTAAGTGTAGGGGGAAAATAAGCCTTAGAAACTATTTCTTCATTTTCCATTTGCTTGTTCCTTAAAATGATGGGTAATATATTGAAACATAGCATAAAAAGGTAATTTTGACCCAAATTTAAATTATTTTATGACACATACCGACGAAAACCAAGTATTAATAGCGTCTCATGGATAGGAATGTGTATGACTAGCACAAAAACCCTCAAAATTTCACCCTAAAAATGTGAGGTTCGCCTTTAGATCTTTAGGAATTCTGGTATCCATTATTGATACCCAAGATAATTTGTACCTTTAGCTTTCTCGAGTTAAGGTTCGAATGCAGTCATATGTTTCTATTCCGTCGTTACGGATGTGTACATATGGTCTTTGTCGCCTTTTCTGGAGCATTGGTATCGGTATTAAATTATATGAGTGTACCGGTAGTATATTAAATCCTAGAACTTGTTTTTGTGATGCATCCCGAGACCGCATAGTAAGTATTAGGATTTGCTAGAAAAGAGGCACTAGGATTAACCCGTGTTTTAAACCTGTAATTGTTATTATGGTCACATCGACTATATAACTATCCCACACCCTTGCCATGCACTCATTTTTAGTGCAAGATACCCCTAGTACAACCCTCCGAGCTTATCCTTTTTTA
>BQNB010110775.1:0-22485 GCA_026074375.1 Tanacetum coccineum | reverse complement strand
CTAAAAACACAAAACAAACGATTAAGCACGTAGTTTGGGCATATTTGCATGATTTAGGGGGTTAAATGACCATGAAAAAGTATATAAAATGTCACCTCGTCATTCTACCATTTTAAGAAACTTGGGTACACATTGGATGATCGGTTGGTTCATTTAATGGCTGATGAAGATGTGGGTGTTTTGTTAAAATTTGGGCTTAGATATTGAGCAATAGATGTTCACATAAAATATAACATTTCCTTAGTTGAAAAACACTTGATGTAAGTTAGGAGCTAAGGTAAATGTGTCGTCATTGAATAAATTGAGGAAGAAATGTGGCTAACATCACATCATAACAGCAGAAAAGCAATGTGTTGTTGTTAGAGTATGACTGTTCAAAGAAAGTTGAAAAGGTAGTTGAAAATGAGCCAAATGTGGTGTTGTTAGAGTGACCTGGTTCAAAAGTATTTGATAAGGAGGCTAATGTCATTGGATCTTCTAGTCAAGGTTCAACAAAAAGGTGTGTAAATTTCTTGAATTGAGTCCTGATCGTAAGTTGCTGGGGATTGCCGACAACCATGTAGGTATCCCAACTTGTGACGTTGAGGAACCTCCATACTCTTTTGAAACTATCAAAGAAAAAATGGCAAGGAGGACTTCTGGAGCATTTAGTTTTAGAAATCTTTTGAAATAAATAGACTTTGAACTTGAGCAGCATTTAGTTTTAGAAATCTTTTGAAAGAAATAGACTTTGAACTTGAGCATGAGAGTGAGATTGTGAAAGGAAAACCAAGTCAAAAAAAGTTAGTAAAGGAAATGTAATGGAAGATTTAAATGTCACATTTGACAACATTATTGAGAAACTTGAATTATAATTGCAAGAGTAGTTACAGCATCCACACAATGCTCCTACATTGCATCACTCAATGAAAGCTATTAACTGCTTAATCCATTATGGATGGTTCACATGGCAAGTTGATTTAATGGGTGTTCAATCCTATACACACCTTCATTATACAATAAAATTGGGGACCTTTATTATCTATGGAAAGTATACAATTAATGGAAAGTATACAAGACGATGTTATCATCTTAGGGGAATGGTCTCAAGTAAATGTTAATAATTTGTCAAGGATCCTTACTTGTTTTCATTTTGCTTCCGGGCTTAAGGTTAATTTCAACAAAAGCAAGTTCTTTGGTGTTGGTGTCACTAATAATGAGCTCACCTCATTAGCTTTCACAATTGGTCGTCAACCCTCTCACTTTCCGTGTAACTACCTTGGTCTCCCCATTGGAGCAAACATGTCAAGAAGTGCTAATCGGTCCCCCCTCGTTGATAGATACCACAAATAGATTTCTATGTGGAAAGCAAAGTCGCTCTCTTTTGGTGGTAGGCTTACTCTCATTAAGGCCGTTCTTGGTAGCCTCGGTGTTTACTACTTTTCCATATTTAAGGCTCCTAAATGTATTCTTACTAAGCTCGAATGCATTAGAAGAAAGTTCTTTTGGGGTGGCTCATTGAATTCCAATAAAATTCCTTGGATTGCATGGGACAAGGTTATTGCTCTGTTTGATAAAGGAGGCCTAAATATCGAAAGTCTCAAGGTAAGTAACCAAGGGATGCTAGCTAAATGGCGGTGGAGATTTAAAACCAAAAATGGCTCCCTTTGGTGCAATGTGATATGTTCAAACCACAGCCCTTAAGGAGGTTTGCATGATGCCCCGTCAATAAGAAGTAAATCAGGTCAGTGGTCACAAATTGCTAAATTAAATAGGGAGTTAAACTTTCTAGGAATCGATCTTCACTCCATCTTCAAACTAAAGATTGGTAATGGGCAAAATACTCATTTTTTGACCGACATGTGGGCTGGTAACGCCCCTCTTTGCTCTATATACCCAAGATTATTCCGAATTGAGGGTGACCATAATTGCTCAGTAAGTGAAAGAACTCCCTTTTGTGTCCATTCTCAAGTGCCTGCTCCTATTTCTTCACGTCATAATGGACCTGTTGGCCATGTTCTAAGTGTTGATGGTATTAGGCCTATTATTCCTCATGGACTTAGCTTTCAATGGAATTGGCGAAGGCCTCTAAGGCCTTGTGATCTCACTAAATTGGCAGAGTTGCAAAGCCTCCCGTCTAACTTTCGTATCACCTCTTCGGACGATGATCGTTGGGAATGCCTTCTCGATAATACTAGGAGCTTCACGGTAAAAGGTATGAGACTCTTAATTTTTAACTCTTCGATCCAAAGTCACTCAACACCAACTAGATGGAACAAGCTTGTTCCTATAAAGATCAACATTGCTTCTTGGAGAATGGAGAATAGAAGAATCCCAACAAGAGTTAACTTGGACCATATAGGCGTTGATCTAGACTCAGTAAGATCACTTGTTTGTGACAATGACCTTGAGACGGAAGATCACATCTTGGTGAAGTGCGAAGTTGATGCCTCAGTATGGGTTGAAGTTCTAAATTGGTGGAACATAAACGACACTCATCTTGACCATCTTAATGATGTCCTCTCCATCCCAAGCCTAGCAAATCTGTCTCCCATGCTCGCTTCAGTCCTCGACGCGGTGGTGGAATCCACTCTCTGGATACTTTAGCGTTTTAGGAATGACTCAGCCTTTGCACCTAAGCGTCCGAATTGAAGGATGATTCTAAATGATGTCAAACTATTCACCTTCAATTGATTTCTAATAGGCTTCGTAATATTTCGTTTAATTGGATAGAGTGGCATTTTAACCTGTGTAACGCCCTATCTACCCATTTGTAATTTTTTCCTAGCCTCTTGCTAGTGTTTATTTTATCTCCTGCCGTTCGAGAAAAAAAATACAATTAATATGTGGTATTTTATATTAAATAAAACATGAAAAAGATGATGTGAAAATCAAATAAATTTGGTAAAGTTTAATGGGTTGTGAATATATTTTTAGAAGTACAATGTTGATGTGGCAACCTATTAAACCCTGTAATATACAATGCATTGAAGATGATCTTACAAGTTTACAACCTCGCTCACATCGTCACCAGATATATTCATGAACCAGTTTTTTATATCTTTTGTTTGTGACCAAGTTAAGGGCAACTAGTTTGGTCACCAATATGTTATCAGATTGAGTTATATTACTATGTCACCAAAGACTAACTATTAGGGATTTTAATTTTATCGTGTTTATAATATAACAACCCGAATCTGGTGTCCAAATCAGTTTACCGACTGGAATTTTAGCTTTTAGGAACCCAATTCTTTGGTTATAACTTTTAAGTGTAGAGTTACCAAATTTTGGTAACGGGTTTCTTAACATTGCGAGCCGACTAATCTCAGGGAAACTACCCTTTTGGATAACCCGGAGAGGTGAACCTCCGTGGCAACAAGGGGATAATTTTCTCCCTGTTAGATTCGAACATTTGACATCCACATTGAAAGGCTGATATTTTTACCTAGGTACAAGAGTAAAAGAATGACTTTCTAGAGACAAAGACTTGTTACAGGGATACATATGAAAGATTAAATGGCTAATTCTTAAAAGAGTCCAAAACCATATGTGAAATGCCATTCTCCATCCAATGGACTTTTTTTCCAAAAATAACCCGTGCAACCAGGGCAACGGTGCAACTTATGCAGAAATTGACAAGTGTCCCTAAAGGTACAAAAGTATATAGTACATGTGTAAGGTATATGTACCCTTATGTCTGTAGGGCAACTAGTAGTATTAGGGCAACTATGTATTGGGCAACTGGACATTTTTGTCTTTTTAACAAGTTAGTTTATTTTAGGTACTGGGCAACTAGTACTTTGGGCAACCAATGCCTTAGGGCAACTATTATTTTAAAAGTACTTATTTTTTCTTGACAAAAGTACTATTAACTAATCAAAATTAACTTTTTATATATCAAAAAAGTAAAAACACATACATCGTCACTGTTCTTCCTCCATCAACCTTAACCAAACACACAAAAAACACAATTGACCATCCATGAACACACACTCGCATCATAAATACACAGTAATCCCTTAATCAATCAACCCATACTTTCTCCTCTATCAATTTATAACATGACTGATTCCATTCAGTTGTATGATGTTAAAGTAGTTGTTAGGTCAGCTTTGAAATTACTTCCAGAAATTAAATTGTTGCCGTTACAATCACATCAAACACATAGACCTCTCGCACCCTACAAGCCACATTAACCACCAAAACCCACCAGATCCGCCACACCCCTAGCATCATTCATCGAGAAACACACCCACAGTTTAGCGATTGAGTTTTGAACTAGAACTCTTATTCCGATCAAACACACATGTTTGTGGTCGGCTTAATTGTCTGTTGCTCTCGTTTCTATATAATTCGGCCAAATATGGGAAGTAATGGATGTTGCAACTTGCGGCATGTACAATCATGCCATAAGGAAGATCCATGTATAGGATTGGACAAGATTGTTTTTGTTCTCATTTTTTGCATCGTCTTATTTAATGAAATACAATAAAATTGAAATACATAAATATCACTAAGTAGTTGCCCCAAAAAATATTAATTAGTTGCCTTAATATACAAGTTGACCACAGTACTATTTTAACATAAAATAATAGGGTAAAATTACTAAAAACCAGTTGCCCAAAGTACAGTTGTCCTAAAATGTAAAAGTTGCCCTATACAAAACATGTATGCATGTCAATTTCTTATAAAGTTGCTCAGTTGCCAAGTTGCGCTGGGTTAGTTTGAGAAAAGAACATTGAAAAGGAGAAAAAAGCATTTTCAATATGATTTTGGACTCTTTTAAGAATTAGCCCAAGATTAAAAGACATATCTGAATAACATAGTCTTACAATTAGCAAGCTATGTGATCAATTACGATATGATAACCCAGTAACATACGTTAAGTTGGTCTTTTTGTGATCGACCTATGAATATATAGATATAAGGAAAGACTGAAACAAGTAAATATGCATATCTGATCAATTTACTGTTATTTATTTACATGTTATAACATTATATAGAGGAAATTAGATAATGGTAAAACCACCATCAATAACTAGATCATGACCAGTGATATAACCAGACTCTCCACAGGCAAGGAACAACACAGCCTCGGCGACATCTTCCACTTTCAAGACCATATTTTTCAAGCTAGTCATCTGTTCATGCATCTTCTCCACTTCTGCAGCCTCTTTCTCGAGCATATTACACATCAACGGTGTTGCCACAGCATAAGGCGACACACAATTCACTCGAATCCCATACTGCCCTAACTGCTTACTAGCCGATTTCATAAGTGCCACCACAGCATGCTTTGACATGCAATAGTCCGTCTTTTGAGCCACTCCTTTTCTGCCAAACACACTGGCCGTACAAATTATGATTCCTTTAACCTGTCCCTCTACCATAGCTCGTGCAGCATGCTTCACACATAATGCCATACCACGGACATTGACCGCAAATAATTGGTTAAATTGCTCAATGTCTAACTCAATGACGGTTTGGACAGATTTACTAGCGATCCCAGCATTGCTAAACATAATATCGAGCTGACCATAGATCTTTACAGTTGAGTCCACCAGAGATTTTACTTGGGCTTCGTCAGTAACGTCACAATGAATGTAGGTGCATTGGTGTGAGCCGATTGAATCTGAGACATTTTTGCCAAGGTCGTCTTGTATGTCTGCTATTACCACCCCACGGGCACCATATTGAGCAAATAAACGAGCTGTGGCTTCACCAATGCCGCTAGCTCCTCCAGTGATTATAGCAACTTTCCCTTCTATTTTCATCATGACAAATATATTTGGTATCAGAAGACGGATATGTTTATGCTCTTGTTATACTAGTACAAAAAAATTGACTCTATATATCAAGATCCTTTTGTCCTAAATCGAGAGTGGGACAATTTATATAGTAGAAGTTAACGATTAAACATACAAATAATTATGAGTGTAGGTTTGTCATTGTCAATCTTGTTGCCTGTAACAACACAACTTTAAGTTATATTAAAAATCCTTATGTTCTTTTGGATTGACATGCAGAGACATGTACAGCAAGCGCATTACTTGTGCCGTTTGTAGATTATTACAAAGCTAATGTCATCATATGTATTACAAGGGAAGATTGTGTGTACAACATGTAACTTGTTGATACTCTCAATTCATATAACTACTCATTTTTTGTCTAAAAAATTGAAGCAACATGACTTCCTAATTAAAGATACTCGTATCTACTAAACGGGAGCATGTTGACTGTTGAGTGTAAGTATTAGAGTTATAGCACGGTACTTGTTATTGCAATAGATTTTTGGTGTTAACAAAGCATCGCTACATAGATGAGTACGTTTATAAGACAATTCGGAAAGGCTGTCATGTTGTTTTTTCCTCTAACATGTGGAAATTTAAGCTCATAGTTTATACAGACTTGCAAGACATGTTGGACTTGGTGAGGGAAATGACGCCGGTGAACAATTAAGAGTTGAAACTAAAATAGAAGGCAGTTTCCTCATCTATCTGTTAGATATCTTGGAATACCGGTTCGGACAAACATGAATTGAATATCATATATATAATTGTGAAACTACTGCATGTAGAAAAACTCAATAGATCCAAAGTATACTAATATGATATTCAATTCATGTTTGTCCGAACCGGTATTCCAAGATATCTAACAGATAGATGAGGAAACCGCCTTCTATTTTAGTTTCAACTCTTAATTGTTCACCGGCGTCATTTCCCTCACCAAGTCCAACATGTCTTGCAAGTCTGTATAAACTATGAGCTTAAATTTCCACATGTTAGAGGAAAAAACAACATGACAGCCTTTCCGAATTGTCTTATAAACGTACTCATCTATGTAGCGATTTACCCGTTCTATCATGTTTGCCAGGCTTTTGATATGATCCTGCATATTATTATTAATTAATTAGTTTATTTAGTTTTCTTAATTATATTTTCTTAGTCAATAAGTCTAGAGCATCTTTTATTATAAATAAAGGATTAGGATTGTAATTGTCATTATGTTGAATGAATATTAAGCATAGCTGTTAAGATCGCGAGTAAACTCGTAAGATCGTACGATCTTACGTGCTCACTAGCTAAAATCGTGTAGGATCGTTATAGGATCGCATGTGAGGTAGGATCGTAAGTAAGATCGTGGGATCACACGTAAGATCGTAGGATCGGCTCTCGATCCGATCTTACCAATTTGATGAGTTATCTTATTATTTTACGTTAAAACCTTATATAAGACTTGTATTTTTTTCTTCTTGCTATTATATAACTTTATACTATTATATTTTGATTGAAAAGTCATTTACAAGATGTCTATTTTTCCACCATACAAAGTTGTGATAGATGCGCTATTAAAGAATAAGAATTTTATTTGAGTGTAGGAAATGAAGCTAACGAAACATTTAAAGTAGATTAACTTTGTATGTTTTGAAATTTTGGCATGTTTAAGTCGCATGTATTTTTTTTCCTATATCACTTAATTGTTTAATTAGCTTTGAAAATTAATCAGATTAAATGTATTTCACTATATTTTGCTAAAATCACACCAAGCATGGTGTGGTCGGAAGAAATAGAGCAAAAACTTATTTATGACTTTGGTTAAGGCCTAGACTAATGCTGGATCACAGGAGAAAATCGATGAAAGAGTGCAGTGATCTGCTGCTATAAATAATTTGTTAAAAAAAAAAAAACTAATAAGTGGAATTATGTTGTGAGGAAAATTATTATCATCGTAATAGGCTAGTTGTAGACCAAAGCCATAACAAGTCACAACAGATAAATAGTATCTTTATTATTGTTTAGGATGATTGGGTTTGGGTAACGGGTCAAAATGATAGTTTTATGGTACAGGTAATTGCTGGACCTGAAACATTTCTTGCGGCTATTACTAATGTTTATTATTAAGAAATATGTCTTAATTAATAGTACTATTCTGAAAAGTTCCGTTTTTCTTCGGTTGGGTTTTATGATCTAATTAACAATTAAATTAACACGAGTACGCAGCGGAATAAAGAATCACATGTAGAATACAATAATTAACAAGATAGAAAACATGTACCTTTTAGCACGAAACGATACTCCGTTTAAAGGTAACCGTAAACACCGTCTTCTATATACGCTTGTGTATAACGTCACACGCGAAACCACCAAGAATCAAATGTATGATTCCTCTAAGCTTTCACACACAATACGTTCTTAGCAAACAATGAAATATGCTAGTACTAGTAGTGTATTAGCAAACGATCACCAAATCTTGACAATCAAGTAAACCGAACGAGTCTTGTTGTTGAAGATCGAACCTCTTAAGACCACGAACAAACCCTTTGTGGTTTTGTTGCGATCGAACCAAAAGGAAGAAAGCAACCGAACCCTTTGAGGGTGTGTAAAGCAATCGAACAAGAAGAAAACAAGAAAACCGAAAACCTTTTATGGTTTTAAAAGGTTGGTCGATCAAAGATAAAGCACAAGGACGGTATATATGTTTTGTTTAAAGCATACATATGACTAAAAAACTTCAACATGTATATATAGGCTCTTATCTCTCCTAATCCCATTAGGGTTGTTATTCTTGAACCAACTAGGATTAAGGGGTTTTAAACCGCACCCTTTAATCTTCGGTTTATTCATAATTAGTCCTTTAACTTTTAACCGACTAATCATTAATACTTGTTATAAAATGATCGTTTATTAAATACACTAAGCAAACATTGTTTACGTATAACGTGTGCGTCTCCTTAGGCTCGAGAATATTTCCGGACATATATTATTCATATATGGTCATATTCCAACACCACATGTTATCCACTTTTACGATACAAAATCCAGATGCTGCTACAAGTAGCTAGCTCAAGTCACTAACATTATGTTAGCTTTAGTGTATCCACACGTAAGGCAATTTTAACCAAATTATGTTTAAACGGGTCAGATAGTTTAAAAATCACCCAGAACAAAAAATGTTTGACAACCTTTTAAATTGTTTTAATTCAAAGTTAAAATTACTATTTGATAATAGTTTCCTTAATCATATTTAGGGGAAAAAAGAAGATAGAAAAGGTGTTCCGTTTGACCCAAACATGTCAAACACTATCGACCCGCTTCTAAGAAACACAACTGAAAATAGTCTCAGTTTATGATCAGCATACTCTTGTGAGCTTTTATGAAAATAGTCTCAGTGTATGGTGTTGAAACAAGGAAAAGGATGTCCACAACCACAAGATACAAATTACAGATTTCTCCTTGGTTTAACAAGTACATATAGGAAAAAGTTATATGGTCATCCAAGAAGAAACAAGCATTATATTCAGGGAGTACCAAGGGCAATGTCGGAACCGATATATATATATATGGAAAATCTCTCTTTTTTTACTTTCTACTTTCTCAAAGATATGTAATAGTCCCGTTTGTAATGTTTTGAAAGTCTATTAACAGCATTGACTGACCTTTCTAGAACCACTGGGCTCGGTTGCTAGAATAAGAGCTTCTAGAAACACGACGGTATCCCGCTGGTACGGCGTGACTGAATGACTCATCTCTTTCCATATCACGAAAGTATAAGCTTCCACCAAAACTACGAAAATAAATGTGATTGGGAACAGCTGGCATTATCATAGGCATGCCCCTAGCACCACTGAATCTCCTAAAACCGTTTCCAGATGAAGGTATGTTTGTAGTTTCAGTTGGTTGAGAATTAGCAACTGAACGCTCTCCAGGTCTGGCAATAGGCCTATTTAGGGGGAAAAATATGCCAGAAAACAAAACCAAAAAGAGTTTAGATAACTTACACGACATATAAAATGCATAAACATTAGAGGAGGTGATTTCAACCCATTGGGCTGATTCGGGTTACGTTCTATCTCTAAAGTCTTAAATGGGTTAAATAAGAAAACTAACTTAAAAGGAAACATAATGCAGACATTATATTCTTTCAATAATAAGGGTAAAAATGATTCAGAAATTCTGCCACTTCTAGTTTTTACATAATCTGACCTTTGAAGAAGTCATGAAAAAACCCAACAGAAACAACGCAATTAAATTCTGTGGAGTCTGAAAGTTGTACACAGACACACACAAAACACACTCACTGTTTGCATATGTTAATTAAAAGGGATAGCTTACTGTTGGCTATAGCGCAATGGATGAGGAAAAGAGGAGGATCTTGCAGCAGCATCAGCTTGGGCCCGAGCATGTGTGGGTCTCAATGTGGCGGTATTCACTGGAGTCTGATTGTTATGCTCAATGAATTCTCTGTCTGAGTAAGGAATAAAATGACAATTCCAACCCCAACTTGGGTGTTGGATGTTAGTTGAACGAAGAGTATCATGAGGGGCAGAATGGGCATTCATGGGAGGATGATGATGATGACTGAAGTTGGAATTTCCAATGTGCTCATTGGGTCGAAAATGTGAAATATGGGAGCGAGCTGATGATGGGGCAGATATGTTTTCAATAGTCATAGCGCGATTTCCATAGAAGTTAGGAACTGCATAGACAGCTTTATTTCAGAAGGGATGCCTTTGGAAACTTTGAGGATGGGGATAGTAATAAGGATGCTGAAGAACTTACATGTATTTAATGATGATTCAGCTTCCCTGAAAAGAATGAAAATAATGGAAAAGGTCAAATACTGAATAATCATGATGAGAAACAATGCTATAACTTTGATTAATCCTTAGGTCAATTTACATCATTCGCAAAACAGCTCAAACAATAGAAAAAAACTGGAGTTAGTATCAAAGCAGCTCTTATCGTTACAAACAGTCAAACACATACAAATAGAACACATTCATCATATGGTGCGCTCATGGGCTCTCTAAATAGTACTCCGTACTATATTTTGTTAAGCACCGATTACGATACACATTATCGTTAGTTATAATGCTATATATTGCCATAGGCATATTTGTTTTAAGTTAATGCGGCAAGTACATTTCTAAATATAAGTCTTCTAGAAGATCATTTCTAAATTTGAAGTCTTTTACATATGAAAAACTTGCAAAAATATGTCTGAAGTATACTAACTACATAGCAAGATACCTTCTCTCAGATACCCAAAATTTTCGACATGTTTTAAAGAAGTAGTTGACCCAAAAGTTAACATACATCCATTAAATAGATTTTTCATCGGTATTAAAAAATAACTGGTTTTAAAAGCTACGAACTGAAGAAGGAAAATAGACACAAAATCACACTCAACGCTAGAAGTGAAGTTATCAATAAGGCCTGCTTTGCTTGCAGAATCAATTAATCAAAGTCATTATAAGAGCTCATACAGAGAATAACGCATTTTTGTACAATTTTTTTTAGAAAGGCACGCATTTTTGTACAATGTTTACAAATCTTAAAAGCATTCCTGCAGTAAGGTGTCAATTGTCAAAGATCTGAAATAAGTGGCATTTTAGCTTAAGAAGGTCAAGAATAATGCAAATGTGGTACCAAGTTTATAAATCTTTACTTATAGATATGTTACGTTTTTCAAAGAGCGATCTATATACGGTTTTTATATGGTAACATTCTTCCATATACGAGGCCTGTTTTTCCAGTTTTGCAATTTATGGAATTTCATGCAGAAATCACTACAGATAAGTTTTGTAATTTTGAAACTCGTGGGCACATGTAAGCTTTAGCTTCAAAACAGTAGTCCCTAGTCAGGTTGTGCCTTAATACAACAAGCTAGCTGCTAATAGACGCAACAGTCGTCATTTCCAAGACTCAGGTAGTGTCATGAAAGGATATATACATAGTATAGCTAAAATCTATATTGATAGCATATTAATGGAATAAAATATCTAAAGCTTTCATTTTCCATAGACACATCGAAAAGATCTTGCTGATTCTTTACTCAGGCATTATCCTACGGCCCATTCACCGAGCATTCAGAATAAACGAAGACTCCCAGAGCCTCAATAATCAATACACCATTTTAAAGACAAAAAAAAGGTCTAATATAGATCTGATATGTGAATTCTTCACAAGATAACCATGCATATACTGGAAAAACAAAAGGCATATTGCGCAAATTTCTATTGGTCCGCATTTCCCTTTTAAAGAAGCAGTTGCTACAAATATGGATTGGTTACACAAGAGTGGAATTGGTTATGCAAGAGTTCCTATCCATATTAGCAGGAGTGAATGAAACCACCACTCAATGTCCTAGTGGTAAGGTCCTTGACTTTCAAACAAGAGATCAAGGGTTCAAACCTCACTAGGTGTGTACATTTGGGGGTGGTCATGGAAGGGTCGGAAACGGTCCCGGGATTAACCCGGTGAGGCCGCGTATATCTGAGTAAAAAAACTCGCCCTCCCCGGGTAACCCCAACAGGGAAAACCACATCCGTTTACCCGTTTCTGTTTTATTAGCAGGAGTGAATGAGAGCTACAGCACATGACCAATTCGTGTTCACAATTGTCAACACAAACGTCAAGAGGCAGATCAGGTTACAAATTCAGTTATTTTCTTATCCTATTCTTTGTTTCAACTTTAGGTTACTCTACTATCAACGTAAACCGAAATACTAGAGTTTCCACCACATGGAAGAAGAAGATGAAACCTACGATATGAAAAACTTCTTAAATAGAAACATATCAGAAGGCAGTCATAACTTAAGGTACAAGAATTTCGATGAAAAGTATCCAATGTGAAGTAACTACTAAATTCCAAGGTCGGGAATTTTAGCTGGAAAAATTATTAGAGAAGGCAGGGCTTACTCATTTGATGAATGAAGCGTAAATCCATTGTACGGACACCAGTGAAATCCAAACGGCTGAAAAAGATTTAGAACTCATAAGCAACGCTTATTAATTGATTTGTGAATAAGTGAAGTGCTCACCCTTCTTGAATGACTCAAATCATGAGGAAAGTCAGTCTGCAACAAGTCTAGTAGTGTATCATCCTCAGAAATTCCATGTGCAGAACCATTTGCAAACAGCCATCTGCCACTCTCAACCTTGCGACAATTAGGACATTGCATACTTCCCTTCGTATTAAAAGCAGAACCAATGCAATCTGTGTGTAAAAACAAATTAAATCATCCATACCATACTAAGACAAATATGAAATGCATTTGGGGGTAGGCATTAGGTTATAATGCCATAATAGTAGGTCTTTCCTATTCCCGCTTCAGTATCGCTACACCCCATGCAGTAAACATTAATTATTTCGCTCATAAATTGACTAACATGAATTTAAAATACGAGTATATAGTTAGACTAAGCCTATCGACCAATATATTTTAGTAATTTTACATAAATCAAAGCAAGCAGAAGGTTCTGTAAAGCATCTTAATTTCTTAAACTAGCCAAATTTTGCCCTACTTGGATCCAAAAACGTTGTACTGTGTGTATGAAACAAGTTACTGAAACTATTATATTTCTTTGATTCAAACTTCATGGTATCATTTCCACCAATATGCATATAAAACTAGTTAACTTAAGCCCATGACGCACTGCATCAACCACATCACCTAATCCTGGCAATGTATGCTACTGATCAATCTTTATACAACATCGCGAACTTTGAAACTGCGTTTAGACTGATCGTATTAACCAACACTTTACAACAATCAAAGCTAGCAGAACCTTCGTAAAACAGTTTAGATTCATAAACTAGCCAAATTCACCCCTACTTCGATCCAGAAACAACGTATCAAGTACTGATCTACATAAATAAATTACCTAAACTCTTCAATTTCTATAATCCAATATCTTAGGGTGTGCTTGGTTAAATTAAGGAATGCAATGGGATATTTTCATTATATTAGTGTTGTTTGGTTTAAATGTAAAAAGAAAAAAAAAGAAAAAAAGTTTTGCTGGAAAAAAAGTTGTGGGTGGTTAAGTCGGTGGTTACATGGGTAATCAATACTATACCCCTCAATTTGTAGTGCAATGGGTCATTACCTAGTTTTGGGTAATGCTTCATTCCTTTATACTAAACCAACCATTATTAATAATTGCCTTTGCTATTCCCCACCCCCTAATACCCTCAACCAAGCATGCCCAGTGTTTTTATTTCTCTAACTTTATCAATTCCTGTTGTCATTTCCATCAAAACGCATATAAATCAGTTAGCTTGCTGTCATTAAACACTACCCTAACCACATTATCTAATCCTGGCAACGTATGCTTCTGATCAATCTTATCAGATATCTCGAACGCAAAAGTAAACCTAATATTCCTATAATCATCATATCACTAACTTATCACTTCTATAGCATCCTATAACTCAAAATTCAGCTAAAACTCACAGATCAAGTTCAATTCTCAGATCGAAAACTACTTCAAACTAACAAATTCCGAAACAACAACCGACCCTCATCATCTCAACATCAAATTAAAATTACAAAAACTAATCACTACAAACTACTTCACACTAACAATACAAAATCTAATCAAACTACATTTACGTTCAAATTACACAAAAACCTATATCTCGAACATGAAAGTAAACCTAATTTTGGTAATGTATACTACTGATCCATCTTTATCCTATATCTCGAAGATGAAAGAAAACCTAATTCCGCTATCCTATAATCCTAACCTGTTCTCGTGTAATAAATCTTCCCATAATCATCATATCACTAACTAAACAGTAAACACTTTTATAGCATCCTCAACTTTTAATTCCACTGAAACTCACAGATCAAGTTCCGTTACAACTATCGATTCTAATCACCTCAACATCAAATCAAACTTACACAAACTAATCACTACAAAACAATCAAACTATATTTACGATGGATCAATTCACAAAACCGATCAAATTAAATAAAAATCAACATTGCAGATGAACACAAACACATTTAAACATCAAATCGAATTCACAACACTTAATCACTAACAACACTAGTTGAGATCAACAAATACATAATCTTATCAACCTACATTAACGATCACTCAACAAAAACCGATCAAAGTACATAAAACCAAAACTAAACTTTATATCGACATACAAATTTTCACGGATCAAGTTCATTCACAAACCGACATTACACATTCAAACACTAGACCTACGCCTAATAACTAGTAATCAGAAACACAAACTTAACAGTAATCGAATCGAGACGAAAGCAATTAATATCTCAACAACTAATCACTGACAAAAAGTATTAAAATTAACAAATACATCATCTAATTAACCTACATTAACAAAAACCGATTGAATTATCTAATCAACATCAACATATACATATACATCATCTAATTAAGCTACATTAACAGAAATCCTCACCGAGATGAAACTTATGACCGCAATTAAGCTTAGCGATGGACCTATCTCCATCATCGATCACTAAATCAAAGCAAATCGAACACGGAACTGATGACGCACAGCCTAACGACGGTGACTTATCATCGGTGGTGGTGATGACGTCAGCAAGCGGTGATGAAGCTGCTACAACCATGACTTTAATCAAAATTACTAGTTTATTATTATTATATTTGTATGTAAATTTGAATGTAAGTAAGTTTGTTATTGTTATTACATTGAATTGTAGTTAGATAGATTAGATAAGAAGAAGATGATGAGAAATGAAGAAATTTGGAAATAATGAATGAATGAGTATTTATACTACTATCTGATTTGTAGCGAGCGAGTGAGTGAGTGAGGACTATATTTTCGGGTTCACTCAATCCGGCCTGTCAGACTACGTGGCCAATGAGACCGACTGCTACAGATTGATTTATTATGACAATGTGAATCCATTATTCTCCGCTTTTTACTTATTTATCCTGCTAAAAAATTTAATTTAAAAAAAAATTTAAACTATTTGAAATATAAGTTTTGTTTGACTAATGAACTTGTTAAAGATTATTAAAAAAAATATTTTATAATTTTTGAAAATCAAATGCTACTTCATTTAGCTTATAATAATAATTTTTTTTCATAATCTCCATCTCCAGCTTCATCTCTATTTACAACAGCTTCATATTTACAACAACAGTTATTATTGTCAAACATACTCTAAGTGGGTCGGAATAAAAAATCCTATTTAAGCTTTTAATTGAGAAAGAAGATTTTGTTCATCTCTCCAACAAGAAAAAAATGATTAGAGGCTCAATTGCTATTGATGTAACTGACAAAGATAAAGTTGAAGCTAAAAAAATATATAATTTTTATAAGTTACATAAAGTAGTATTTGATTTTAAAACATAATGAAAATTTATTTTTATAAATTATTTAATATGTTTTGTGAGCCAAACAAAACTTATATTTTAAGTGGCTTATTTTTCCAAAAAATAATTATAATCTTTTCATTAACTAGTGTGTCAAACAAAGCTTAAGTGTAATAAGGAAGTCTCGACACTGTATTCATCATCGTCTTTTAGCTTTTTTAGTCTATAACTAACTCCACTACCAACTTAGTTAAATGAAACAACCAAGTTCACCATCAAAACATTCTTCAATTAAAACACAATTATACCCCACCAAACACACGCGCACACACACATAAAACACATTATGCAAGACTCGGACGTCCACAATCTGAGTCTTGAAAAATTGTCATGTTAAACGCGTGCTCCTTGTGGTCTGTAATAAGAACAACGAGTCTTCATTTACCAGCAAGGACGAAGACTCTCTCTTCGTCTCTTTATTAAGGATGGTCTAAAAAATATCATTAAGTATTATTTTATTTTTATTAAACGTATTTGCACATAACGAAATTAGATGGAGTTGCATGTTTCGTGTTCACTTTATTTTCAATAGATTAAAATAAATTTATTTGGTGCAACATTGATTAAGATTTTCTTTATGTTTTCACGATGACAAATAAACATTCGCAACACTTAAAATCACAAACGATAGCCAAAAACCATCAAAACCACAAATAGTGGTTCTGGCGCGCTGGGCGCACGCCAACCGCGAATTGGTTGTTGCGTAGTTTTTGTTCGTCGACTTTCCTCTTACCTGACACATCTGGATCTTTCAATAAAGATATGTACATGATACTTGAGAGAAACAAAAACAAGTCCTCTCGTTTTTAACAAAATGCCAACTCAAAACCTTTACTAAAACACCTATAGTTAAGGCCAAATCTCTTATCTAAACCTAGTACATTCATACTTTCAACATACAATCAAACAAAAGTATTCATATGACCATAATCTGGATTTACGTCTTCTTTAACAACGTAACGGGTTTTACTCCCTTATTGGTTAAACTAAGTCGAAAATCACTTTGCTTAAACATATCCTTTTCCTTTACGGAAAGTACATTACTTAAGATGCAAAACACTTAACTTGTTTGCATCAAGATGATTAGTGATCATGTTAATTATTGGTTTAATCATGGATTAAGTCATATTGACTAACTGAGTTTGTGTTATTTGGAAGTTGATTGTACTTTGCATTTTATCACTTCCCAACCTTAAATGTTTTACAAACTCTCACATTCTCTACACATCACATTTACTCCCACATTCTACCAAACATTCCTTGATCATTTATTTGTCCCTAACAAATGATTTATCCAACTTTCCTACACAATCCTATTAAACATTCCTCCAATCATTTCTTTGATTTACCCCACATTCCTTTTTACACAACCCATAAACATTCTATCCCACACTTCTATAAACATTCCCCAATCTTATATTGTCTCACTTTTTTCTCTAGACAATATACCATTCTTACCACATCACACATTAATACATTCCTTTCCTTATCACTTTGATAAACATCACTTCATCATTCTTCCTCAAGACACTTCCTCCTCTCCTACACAAGCTTAAATTCAAAATTTGAATAATGCCAACTTACCTTTCTTACACACATTACCAACTTTACACTTCACCCTCTCACAACCCTCAACAACAATATTTCAAACAATATTTTCTATTCAAGCTTGACCCCCCAATTCCAACATAAGCTCCTAAACATCACATCTCACTCACTTTAGAACTGATACCTAACTCACTCACTCACCTAGTTCACTCACACACCTACAATTTGAATTTGAAATTGAAATTTTCTCCCCTCTCACAACATCCACACTTAGCCACCAAGTTAAGCATATTCCATTGTATATTTCTTTTGCTTAACTTATGCCAACTCACACCTTTCCTTAACTCAACCATAGTTAGATTCAAACCCAACCTCTCATACGCACTCCCTCTCACAACAGTTGAATTTGAAATTCAAATGTTCTCTATTTCACACAATGCCAACTATCTTAACCAACTCTACACTCAAACTCATTCACTTTAATTTGAATTTTGAAATTCAAATTTAGGAGGTATACTTTTATCCAATACTTGGGAAATACCAAAAGTTATACCCTTTGTCCAATGGTTCTTCTCTTTCTCTTTGAAATTGAACAAACACCCCTAAAAACTTCTTTTATACACTTCACAAATATTTTTATCAAATGACTATTTAAGTTGGTCGACCTTATAACACTCTAAGTGTTAGAATGATGGAAAAGTCAAATTGGACAAACACCCCTAAAAACTTTTATACACTTCTTTTAACACTTTGAGTGCACTTAGGGGTTTAGCAAGAACGGGTATTAAAATTACCAAAACTTAGGAGGCGAGTATGGCGCGCTGGGCACGTACTGGCGCACGGCCAGGTCGCCACTTGCGAGTTGGTTTTTAACAATTCTGGGTTTTGGCCTATAAACACCCCCTCTTTGCTAGTGTATTCCTCACATCTTGCCATTCATTTTGTCTCTCTATATTTATTCTATTTACACCTCTAAGTCTAACACCCCTTATGTTCTAATCTTCTCTTTTATCATCTTTGAAAAAACACAACATTCCGTAAGAGAGACACACAAGTACTTAATCCACACTTGTGTGTTTGTTTCGATGGTTTTCTTAAAGACTGATTCTTATATCAACATTCGTTCGATTTGGTCATAAGGGAAGTCTTGTACATTTATGGTCATGCTTAGATCGTGTGGTGATCTAGTGGGGTTTGTGTTACTTCCAAGGGGGTAGTCTTTGTGGTCTATTTGGTCTTTGTGGTTAAGTCAAATCACGAGTCTTTGTAGGGTGGAAGGTTTCCAAGAGCGGAATACCGTAGGGAGTAGCTCTTCTTAGTGAGCGTCGAGCTTAGTGCAAATCGATGAAACGAAGTTGTATACAGTTTGTAGTCCACCATAAGGATTATACTAGAGTAATAGTATCGGTGTCGTGGATTCGCAACTAGATGTATGGATGGTTAAACCCCTATCCCTAACCAGTATATATGGTGGTCTCTCTCTCTCTCTCTCTCTCTCTCTCTCTCTCTATATCTCTATCTCTACTTATTGGTTGTGTTGTTAAGTAGATTGTTACACTACTCGGTTTCTTTGAGACTTGAAGTTTTATAAACTTTGAAGAATTCAAAAAGACCTTATTCACCCCCCCCTCTACGGTTCTACAATTGGTATCATAGCAGTTTACTCAAGTTTTTAAGCATTAAAGCCTTCCCGAGAAGTCATTTTAAGTTGAAAACTTCTTTTTCAAAAAATTAAAATCCTAACTTTGTTTTTTTTGAAATAGTTGAGTAAGATCTATGGATCAATAGAACTATGTCAAGGGGTGCTCTATGCAAATACAACCTTTGCTAGAGGCAACTGGGTTTTGTTTTTGGAAAACCCACTTTGAGACTTATGTTAAGTCCAAAGATACTGACCTGTGGAGGTAATTCAAAATGGTGACTTTGTTTTTGAGATGGAGGATCCGAAAACAAAGATGATGAGAAAAAGTTTTTTTTTTTGCTAAAAGTTGATGAGAAAAAGAAACTTGGTAAAATAATGAAGCCAAGATGACTCTTTACCGTGTAAAGAGTATGAGCGAGTATTTGTGTGTAAAACTGCCAAGGAGGTTTGGCATACACTTATTATTACTCATCAAGGTAACTCTCAAGTCAAGGATTGCAAGATTGACCTTCTCACTCAACAATATGATAAGTTCTCAATCTCTAATGAAGAAACTATTGATAGTAGCTTCAAATGGTTCAATGCTATTGTTACTAGTCTCAAATCTTTAGATCAAGACTATAGTAACAAGAACCATGTGTGAAAGTTTCTTTGTGCACTCCCGTTGAAATGGAGGGCCAAGGTTATGGCCATTGAAAAAGCTAAAGATTTGGCTACACTTCCTCTTTACGAGCTAATCGACAACCTTAAAGTTTATGAAATGGTCTTAGAAGATGATGGTGTAGTTTCTAAGACTACTAAAGAAAAGGTTTAGTCGTTAGCTCTTAAAGATAAAGTCACTAGGGAACAAACTAGTGATGATAGTGATAGTCAAGGAAAAGGTGATGAAGACGAAGAAGAAGCGTTCAATTTGATGGTGAGGAACTTCTAAAAGTTCTTTTGCAAGAGTAATAGATTTGGGCGTGGAAATCGATTTGGTAACGAGGGTAATAGATTTGGAAGAGATCGTGGTAATGGATTTGGAAATAAAGGCGCCAGAAGCTCAAGACAAAAAGCGTGGTTGTTATAATTGCGAGGAAGAAAGTCACTTCATTGGTGAGTGTCCAAAGCCCAAGAAAAACAAGGCATTTGTAGGTGAAGCTTAGAGTGATAGTGAAGACAGCGATGAACCGCAAAAGGATGCAATATGTCTCATGGAAATCAACTCTCAAGAGGTACAACATAAACCCTCTATTTCTAATAATGATTTACAAAAGGAGAATAAGGAACTCTTAAAGTTTAACAAATATTCTACTAATAATTTTGAAAAGCTTTTAAAAGAAAAACGCTCTCTTGAAAATGAACAATCAAAACTTTTTAATAAAATCAATGAACTCGAATTTGAAGTAAAAAAACTTACAAAAGCTAAAGAGGCAGTTGAACCTTGTCAAAGGTGTGACGTACTCGCACAAGAGGTTGACTCTTTAAAGAATAACGTTTCTAAGCTTCAAAATGAAGCATTGAGCTTTTCAAAATTCAAAAAGAGTAGCGGTTTTTTGGACGAAATGTTAAGTCGTCAAAATTTTTCCCAAGATAAGAAATGTCTTGGATTTTTTTTAAAGGTGAAAACCACTTCCGTAAGTTTAAACAAATCAATAACGTTTGTAAAAGATGGACAAAACAAAAACTCAAAAAATTCAAAATCTGATGCGTTGGGTGACGCGCCAGCACGCCACGAGCGTGTCAGGGGCCTGACCAAAAACAAGGTCTCGTTAAATGCCTTTGTTAAACCCGTTGCTCCTCAAACTCACTTTGCAAACACTCGAGGTACCCAAACATCCATTAAAAGGGTCGAGTTCGCAAAACAGTTTTCGACAAATTTCTTATAATGGGCTCAGATACACCCAAACTCGAGCTGACCATAGACCTCTATTACCCACACCAAATATGAGACATTCAAACGCATATAACAAAAGACCTTCTTTTCAAAACAACCGATCTTCGGGAATAAGAAATTTTTATAATACTCAAAGGTGTTTGCCACATCAACATAACATATTCCAAAAAAGAGATAAGTCCTACCCAAATCATGGATTCTCGAGACTAAAAACACCTCAAAGCATTAGACCAACCTGTCACTCCCTCAAACGAGGCCTAGACGGAAAACGTGTCCGAAGGCGTGACGTCATTGCATACATCACACAAGATCAAGTAAACAGCCACTATATGGACGTTTGATAAAACATAACTCGTTGCTTTGGATAAATCAAAATAAGTCTTACAATCTTGACATAAATGAAATAGTTTTAGCGGAAGCTTAAGTAAAATGCAGCGAAATCATAACATGTTTTTAAGATAACGAGTATTTAAATTTAAAGATAAACATTCTTAAAAGACACCCAGCAATGCATGCAACATCAAATAGCACTTCAAGAACAATCCAGCTAAGCACCTGAGAAAACATGCTTAAAACAGTCAACATAAAGTTGGTGAATACATAGGTTTGAATTGATGTAAGGTTGGACCACAAGATTTTAAAAGTGATGTGACTATTATAACGGATACAATATCACATGAAAAGTGTTTATGTTGCGCTAAGCTCATGACACCGATGCTAAATTAGGAGATACATATAATATGCAAATTGATGATACTGCCCTATAGATGTCTGACCAAGACACCCTAAAGAGTTTCTGACATGATATATATACGTTCGTTCATCGACACAGAAATAAGTAAGTGCTTGCTTACCCAGATAGGGATAATCAGTCCTAGATAGATCTATCTATAACATTTACGCTTACTTACCCAATCGGTCGGTCATAAGTAATTAATGGTTCATGATGGTTTTCGGGCATGATAGTGGTCTAATCGCTACTTAGGCAACACGTAAACAGGAAATGATAACGGAAAACACTTGTGTCCAAAATTTAAAACTAGCAATGTTTCTCACCCCAAAATAGTAAAGTTGAAATCATAAAACATGGGGCTATGAACTCACCTTAGAGCGATGAGCAAATGATAATCACGAAAGAGAAAGATGATACATAATCCTTAGAATCTCAAAAGGCATCCATATGTGTTTGTGTCTTAGTTAGGACTAAGATATGATATATGAGACCAAGAGCGATACGCTTATCAACGAAAAGGCATCCATATGTGTTTGTGTCTTAG
>BQNB010110774.1:0-22485 GCA_026074375.1 Tanacetum coccineum | reverse complement strand
ACTTTTTATGAACCTAACAACTCCGATTAATTATTCTGAGTTAAATAAATTAGCTGAAGATTTTAGAAATTGTTTTGTCCCACAACAAGAACTGTCTGCAGAGCAAAAGGTTTGGTTACAAAGTTCTGACAAGAACTTTAAAGAACCTAGTACTTTAAATACACCTGTTAAAATTGAGGTTCCTAGTTAACTTCCAAAAGTAAGTTTGGTAAACAAAAGTCTTAAAAAACTTAGATTTCATCTTGCTAGTTTTGACACGGTGGTAAAAGTAAGAACCACACCTGATGCTATCACTGAAGGGTCGTGGGGCTTTGAACATACCAAAAAGGTTTTTCTAACCAAAATAATTCCATGGTTGAACTTGTTAAAAGATTTTTTTAAAGAGTTTGATAAAGGTCTTCATGATGAAATTACTGAAGTACAAACTGTTTTCACCCAAATGGAAGCATATGTGGAATAATGCTCGGTAGACAGGAAATGTTGCGAAATTCAACAAAAACAATTTTCGATTGAAAACGACCGACTCTTGGATAAAATCACATTTCAAGAAATTGTGAATATTGTGATGAATTCTTCTATTGTCATGTGTGATTCTGTGAAAAAGAATGATGATGTTGTTGATATATGCAATAAGTGTCTGGAACTTGAAGCTGAGTTCGTGAAAAAGAATAATGCCTATAATGAACTTTCAAAACAGTTTTTACACCTGGAACAACATTGCATTTATCTTGAAGTTGCCATGCAACTAAATCAAGAAATTTTTCAAAAAGACAAATCAAGTGATATTCAAAATGATCCTGTAATTCAAGAATATTTTGAACAAAATGATTTGCGAGCTCAGCTACAAGCAAAGGACACTGTAATAAGCAAATTAAAGGAAGCAATTCATTCTTTGAGAGAAGATGCTAATCCTGCTAAAGTGAAAAAGGACATTGATGAGATTGAAACAATAAACATTGAATTGGAGCATAGTGTGGCAAAATTATTGTCTGAAAAATGAGAAGTTACACAAAGAAAAAGAGCATTTGAAAAAGACTTACAAAGAACTTTATGATTCAATTAAACCGTCACGTGTTCATGCAAAAGAACAGTGTGACTCTTTAATTGCCCATCTAAATTCTAAGTCGACGAAAAATGCACATTTGAAAGCTCAAATTCAAGAAAAGGTTTTTGCTAATGCAGCATTAAAAAATGAATTAAGGAAACTTACAGGAAAGAATGTGATTGACACTACATTTTCAAAACCTAATGCCACCACTATTGCTCTAAGAGTGTTCCAGCTAGACATTGAACATATTTATCATAGACTTAAGAACAATAGGGATGCCCATGAGGATTATCTTAAGAAAACTATAGAAAATACTAACACCATACGTGGACTTGTAAAACGCGCTAGAAAACAAAATCCTAGTCAACCGCTCTTAGACTCTGCTTGCGTGTTTACAAAACACGTTTAGGAATTGTTAGTCTATCTTTATAAGAAATGCCCTAGTTTAACAAAATCTAGTGAGAAATTAGTTGCTATTACACCACTAAACAAGGATAAGAAAGTTAGATTTGCTGACCCTATCATATCTACAAGCTACACACAGTCACAGGTTAATTCCCACATAACAAAAGACTCTAACCAACCTTTGTTGCATTCTACAGGAGTAATCTGTTCTACTGGTGCTAGCAGATCAAAGCTTACCGACAATACAAGGAACAATAGGATCTCATAACCATTAGGTAGCAACAAGACCAATAAAGTAAAAGACCAATCTAGTAGCGTTAAGTCTAGGACTAATAAAAAGAATCGTGTTTCTAAAACTGAATGTAATGCTGATGTCATACACTCCATGTTAAATGCAAATTCTAAATCTCTTTATGCTATTTGTAATGAATGTTTGTTTGATGCAAATCATGATAAATGTGTTCTTGTTTATGTTCATGATGTGAATGTGTTATCTAAATCTAAACCTGTTAAGCATAAAAATACGAAGTAAGTAGGGAAACCTACATGTAAAGTGTACACTGAAATTGGTTATAAATGGAAACCTATAGGACGTACTTTCACTATAGTCGGAAATAAGTACCCTTTAACTAGGTTCACCTCCACTAAAGTAGTGCCTCTTAAGGAAACCATTATCAAATCAATTCTTACACCAACTCAAGGAATTAAGGTTTACAATAGGAGACCCAAAGTAACAAAATCTGTAGGTTCGAGTAGCAAATCAAAGATTATAGAATCTAGGATTTCTAACCAATCGGAACCCACTCAAACTGGGGAATCCACTATTTCCAATGTTCCATCTTCTTCTCTTATTGATTACAGGTTGTCCAAATTGTTCTGTGGTATTTGGACTCCGGATGCTCCAAGCATATGACCGAAAATCGCTCTCAGCTCACCAATTCGTCAATAAATTTCTTGGTACCATCAAGTTTGGTAACGATCAAATTTCTAAGATAATGGGTTACAGTGATTATCAAATAGGGAATGTTACTATTTCTAGGGTTTACTACGTTGAGGGATTCGAACACAATCTATTCTCTGTTGGTCAATTCTGTGACTCGGATCTTGAAGTAGCTTTTCGTAAACACACATGTTTTGTTCACAATCTTAAAGGTGTTGACCTACTTAAGGGATCTTGAGGAACTAATTTGTATACATTGTCCGTTGGCAATATGATGAAGTCTTCTCTGATCTGTCTCTTGTCAATGGCTTCTATGACTAAGTCTTGGTTATGGCATTGACGTTTGTCTCATTTGAACTTTGGTACCATTAATCAACTGGCTAAACAAGGTCTTGTTAGAGGTCTCCCTAAACTGAAATTTAAAAAAGATCACTTGTGTTCTGCATGTTCATTGGGAAAAAGCAAGAAACACTCTCATAAACCAAAATCTAAAGACACCAACCAAGAAAAACTTTATGTGTTGCATATGGATCTTTATGGTTAAATACATGTTGAAAGTATTAATGGGAAGAAGTATATTCTCGTAATTGTTGATGATTATTCTCGGTTTACATGGATTAAGTTCTTAAGATCGAAATATGAAGCTCCGGAGTTCATCATCAAGTTTCCAAAAATGATACACATTCGTTTAAATGCAACTGTTAGGAATATTCACACAGATAATGGTATAAAATTTTTCAATCAAACTATGCGTAGCTATTATAAAGATGTCGGTATCTCTTATGAAACATCCGTAACGCGTACTCCACAACAAAACGGCGTTGTCAAAAGACGAAATCAGACCTTAGTTGAGGCTGCTCGCACCATGTTGATTTATGCTAAAGCTTCATTATTTCTGTGGGCAGAAGCAGTTGCCATAGCTTGTTACACCCATAACCGTTCCTTAATACGTCTTCGTCACGGTAAAACACCATATGAACTCCTACATGACAATGAACCAAATCTTTCCTATCTTTATGTATTTGGTGCACTATGTTATCCAACTAATGACAACGAAGATTTGGGCAAAGTGAAAGCTAGAGCTGATGCTGGTATTTTCATTGGATATGCTCCCACAAAGAAGGCTTACCGGATTTACAACTGACATACCAGATGAATTATGGAAACAATACATGTAGACTTTGATGAGATTATAGCGATGGCTTCTGAACAAAGAAATCCAGGACCCGCACTTCATGAAATGACTCACGGAACACTCAGTTAAGGACTCGTGCCATAACCTCCTTCTTCAACACCTTTTGGCCCATTAACAAGGAATGATTTGGATACACTACTTCAACCATTGTTTGATGAATACTTCAGTCCTCCATCATGTGTTGATCATCCAGTTCTAGAAGTTGCTGCTCCGAAACCCGTTGTTTCAACCGGTACACCTTCCTCAACTTTAGTTGATCAAGATGCATCATCACCTAGTACTTTAAAAACTCCTCAAGAATCACCATCCCATGTTATTCCTCCTGGTGCTGAAGAGGCAGACCATGATATTGAACTTGCACACATGGATAATAATTCCCACTTTGGTATTCCAATTCCAGAACCAAGTTCTGAAGAATCCTTTTCTCAGGTTGTTATTCTAAATAATGTGCACTCGATCAATCAACCACCTGAACACATCAGTAAATGGATCAAAGGTCATTCGATTGATAATGTTATTGGCAATCCTTCTAGACCTGTCTCCACTCGACATCAACTACAAACTGAAGCCCTGTTATGTTATTTTAATGCTTTCCTTTCTTCCATTGAACCCAAGAGTTATAAAGAAGCATTGACAGAATCATGCTAGATTGAAGCCATGCAAGAAGAACTCAATAAGTTTGAACGTCTTGAAGTCTGGGAGCTTGTACCTCGTCCGAATCGTGTTATGATTATCACCTTGAAGTGGATATACAAGGTTAAATTAGACGAACTGGGAGGTGTGTTGAAAAACAAGGCTTGGTTGGCAGCGAGGGGATATCGTCAGAAAGAAGGCATAGACTTTGAAGAATCTTTTGCTCTAGTTACAATACTTGAGGCCATCCGTATATTTATTGCTTTCGCTGCTCATATGAACATGATCGTCTATGAAATGGATGTGAAGACCTCGTTCTTGAACGACATACTAACGTGAAGGATTCAAACGACATTCAACCAGATGGGGTTTGTAGATCCAGTAAAATCCCTAATCAGTGTACAAGCTGAAAGAAGGCTCTTTACGGGTTAAAACAAGCTCCACGTGCATGGTAAGATTGCTCTCATCGTTATCTACAGCGATCTCCGCACAAGTGTTCTCTAAAGGTGCCATGATCCTACATTGTTCATCAAGAAAGACGGCAAAGACATCTTACTGGTAGAGATCTATGTAGATGATATTATATTTGCCTCTACGAAACCTGAACTTTGTGAAACATTTTCTAAAATAATGTGTTCAAAATTGAAGATGTCGATGATTGGCAAACTGTCATTCTTTCTAGACTTCAGTTTCTCAAGTCTAAGATCTTTCTTAATCAATCTAAAAATGCAACATGAGTATTAAATAAAAAATATGGTAAGGAAACCAGCCACCCAGTGGATACTTCCCATTTGGATAAATCCAAACTGGAATGTAATCCACAAGGGAAAGAATTAATCCCAACATGTTATCCTGGAATGAATTGGCTCCTTTAATGTAATGACATCAGTACACCAACCCTTCAATTTGTTGTAATGCATGTGTGCCTGTATCAGGCTAAGTCTACCAAAAAGCACTTACATGCAGTTAAGCAAATCTTTCGATACCTGAGAGGAACCGTTAACATGGGTCTGCGGTATTCGAAGGATTCTTGTATTGCAGTAACAGCTTTTGCAGACGCTGATCATGCTAGTTGCCAAGATACTAGAAGAAGTACATCTGGAAGTATGCAGCTATTGGGTGATAGATTAGTGAGCTGGTCGTCTAAAAAGCAGAAAAGCAATAGGCTATATCAATAAAAAGCTAAATACATGCTTGGTCAGATGTTGTGCTCAAATACTTGGAGGGATCACAATTGACTGACTACGGCCTTAGTACAACAAAATTCCTCTGACAAGTCGCGATAACAAAGATTGCCATTTGCTTATGACGTAACAACGACCAACACTTGACAACACTCCCGGTTCCCAGCATATTGACATCAGATATCACTTCATCAAGGAGCAAGTGGAAAATAGGGTGGTTGAACTCTACTTCGTCAAAACAGAATATCAGCTGGCATATATCTTTACCAAGGCATTGGGACGAGAACGACTTGACTTTCTCATCAACAAGCTTAGAATGAGGAGTATGTCTCATGAAACCTGAAAAAGACAGGCAGAAGAAAAGGAAAGATAATGGTAGTAACCATTCTGAACCTATTATATTATATGTAAATAAGAAAACCAGAAAAACACAAAAAGATTTTTATTTTTATAAAAAAAAAATTACAAAAAGAAAATTGAAAAATATAAAACCCATAAAAAGAAAATAGAAAATTAAAAAATAAAAAAAATACAAAAATATGTTTTTCATGACATGTCTTCTGACAATCGATAATATTTACGGCTTTAGAAATGTCATTCAATAATGACACGAAGCTGTAAATAAAGTTCGAGCAGAAGTTCAAATTGTTTTCAAAACATGTCACTGGCTTGCTATTATTTCAGATAACAACCCGGTCTTCATCTTAAAGGCAAGTATTTCGACAAAAAGAAAACTTGACCTCATAACGGGAAATTCATTTTTCTCGGGTATGAATTACTTTATATTCATACAAAGGCTTGTGTATACTTTGCTACACAACCCGTGCTATCTAATCAAATAAGTGTACGTGTCAATGCATTTATTTATGTCAAACGAAAGAAATCTTGTTTTTATTGCTGTTGTATTTTAAATATAATTAATCATCTCAGTTTTTTATCAAAAAGATTTTTAAAGAATTTGTTATCACTCAAACAATGTCTACATCTCTTTAAATAGAAAACGGAACATTATTTGAGAGGGAGAAAATTTTAAATTCTTTCAAAAGTCATCTTGGAATAAAAGAAAAAGTTTATAAACAATAACGGATCATCTATTAAAAAGGAGTTAATATTATTTTAACTCAAATAGGCTTAAGATGTTATTTGTTTCAACTTTTAAGGACTAAATATCAAAATCTAGGATTTATAATCTAAGGTTGTAACTTAAGGGGCTTAATGGGTCATTTCTATAAAATACTTAAACTTAGAGTTAAGGTTAAATATAAAATAGAAGGAGTGATAAACTTCAGGACCATTTCTGTCAAGTCTTAAAACTTTACCAGTTATACCTTGTGCACATTTCACACAATACACACACACACACACACACTTGCAAAATCCAAACACACCATATCTCTCTCTCGTCACATTTCACAAGCACCATAACTCAAAATCAAAACTTGTTTTCAAGCTTCAAGGTACTTTCTAACTTGTTTATAAACCCTTTAACGTCACTTTGGTAAAAAGAATTGAATTAAAACTCATTTTTGCACTCGAAAATCATTAGAAAATGATTTAGGGTTCATAAGTAAAAAATTCAGGTTTTCTTTAAATTAATTAAAGGGTTTTGTTCATTAGGGTGCGTCCAAGCCTCGTGAGAAACAGTTTTTGATAACATTAATGTATGCGTGATTTGTGGTGATTTTCGTATTCATAAATGGTGGGAAACATGTGTTTATGTTTGATTACTTGTGGGTTTGCGTTTAGTAGCATCATATAAGCTTCCTTGTTCTCATAAAACGTGTATTTAGC
Source organism: Tanacetum coccineum (assembly GCA_026074375.1). Lineage (NCBI taxonomy): Eukaryota > Viridiplantae > Streptophyta > Magnoliopsida > Asterales > Asteraceae > Tanacetum > Tanacetum coccineum. Next base: position 15,289 of record BQNB010110774.1, on the reverse strand, counting down.
CCTCTAGGATCCCTTTAGATTGAAATAGGTGTGTTTTTAGATTCAGAAATATCTAAATAATTATAAGGTTGCTCATGTGATATGCTATATGTATAGGATAACTGGTTTTGGTCCTAAACTCATGTTATTTGGATCTTAGATGGTCTTTACCTTAATTCTATAAGTTTCTCCTTTGACAAAATTCGAACTCACGTTTTTTAGCTCTAAATGTTGCTTAAATCTTGTACTCATTGACTCTGTGATGATATTGATTGATTTGTGATATATGTGATAAATTCTTAAAGGTTTTTGATTGGTAAAACCTATGTTAGGATTTATGAAGCATGCGAAATATGTAATGTATGAACCATGTTAAAACTATGTGAAATAAGTTTATGCTGTGTGAAATATGCTTTGTCTTAATCTGTGCGAAATATGTTTTGTCTAATCTGTGCAAAATATGTTATGTTATATTTTGTGTGAAACATGTATGTTATGTGCGAAACATGACAGGTGTAGTATTCCGTGCGATTTATGTCATTTCTATGAAAAGAAACTCTGCCCAATTTTTTTAAAAAATTTATGTAAAACTTGTTTGTTATGTCTTGCCATGATTGTTTAAGTGTTAATTAATCTCTAATAGAAAGTTTGACTTAGGATCACTTTTACTTGTTGTGTTGACTTTATTCATAGAGTTGACCTTGACCATTGACCTTAAGTTGAATTTATTCATAAAGTGCATTAATACGGACATAATTGCAAGGAACCTAATCACTGTCTATAATCAATCAAATCATAAAGGATAATCAATTTAATCAGTAAAATATATCTGTTGTGCATATGAACAATATTGGTTAATTCTTAAGCATAATCATAAATCAAGAACAAATCCGTCATGTTACTGCTCGTGATAAAAAGTAGGTTCCCGCTAAGGAAAAAGTCAAGATCAATACCACCAATGTTAGACTAGAGACTATTATGCCACAGAAGGAAGAGACTTTTCAAGTTATCATCGATGTGATCAAGAACTCTACCTGCTACAAGGATTTCACTATCTCTACTAAAGTCCCTGAAATATTTTTGCAGCAGTTTTGGTACACTATTAAGAAGGTCTCAGGCACAAAATCTTATGAGTTTCTTCTTGCTAACAAGAAGTGCTTGGTAGATGCTGAAGTGTTTTGGAAGATTCTTGACATCTGTCCAAGAGTTTAAGGTGGTGATTTTGCTGAAGTACCAGATGATGAGACTACTCTTACTTTCCTCCTTGATCTTGGTTACAAAGGTCTACTACATAAGCATCCCAGCATGTATGTGGACCACATGCATCAACCATGGAGAACTCTGGCTGCGATTATCAACAAGTGTCTTTTTGGCAAAGCTGCAAGTAATGACAGATTAAGGAATTCCAGGATTGACATCCTTTGGGGAATGTTCTACAGGGAAAATGTTGATTACCCTGAATTTATTTGGGAAGACTTTGCATTCCAAAATCGACTACAGGCAGCTGAAGAAAGGCAAACGTGAAAACATGCATTATCCCAAGTTCACCAAAATCATTATCAATCACTTCCTCTCCAAACACCAATCCCTTACCAAGCTACAGTACTTGGACACCCATATAATTGAAGATGATGGTGTTGTAAGCAGATTGAATTTTGTACGAATTGGCGAAGACTTTTAGGAATATAGACTTCTTATTCCTGAGACTATGTTGACTGAATGGATTAAGCAATCAGAGTCTTATCAGATGTTCATTAAATATTCCACTGGTCAAATTCCTTCCAAAAACAACAGAGGTAAAGGTTCACAAAGGAAGAAGACTGCAGATACTTCTGAGGCATATGTTGATGTGTTTGAAGAGTCTAACTCTAAACCTGCTAGAAAATGAACTAGCGGTAGAAGAGTAATCAAGAATAAAGTCACAATTTCTGCAGATGATAACATCATTCCTGAACCAAACATTGCTTTGGAGTTAGGAAAATCTATAAGCTTGACTAAAGCTGCAGAAGAGGAAGCAGCAAGGCAAGTCCATGCTACTCATGCTAGGATTGTGACTGAATCTGTCCCTGAGCCTGCCAGAAGAAGACCATCATGTATTGCTTTCAGAGATACTTCCAGTGTGTCAAATAAGAAGTCACCTGATCCGTCTTAGAAGCTCAAGGGTGTTCAAACATTAACTCATGAGGAACAACTTGCTGCTGACATAATGAAAGCACTTAAAGAAAGTAAGAAAACCAATAGATGACAGCCAGGTACTAGAGGCTCAAATGAAGGAAATTGTGTTTCACCAGGGGTTCTCGATGAGTCCATGATGTGTGCTAAAACACACATCATTTATACCCCAAAAAACACTATAAATCAGACTAAAAATACTAAAATATGCTTAATTATATTGCAAATATGTTTGTTTGGTATTTTTATATCTTGCACGTAAAAATGATTGAAAACAGAGCAAAAACGGGTATTTTCGGGTTCGTCTCGATCAAGAGTGCTTATTATTCAAAATCAAGACAAAGTTGTGAAAAGACCCCGAGCATGCCATTGGAAAGAGCACGGAAAAACGAGTCCATCGGTGCCTTCAGATCTTATTGGGCCAGCCTGTTACCCATTTTATGGGCCGGACCAGCCCAAGCCCAACTTAAGCCCATCATTAAGCCAAAATAAAGATATAAAAAAAGTTGAATTGGTGATACATGACGTCAGGGTGACGTCAGCAGCACATGCTGCTAATAAAAACTTTCAAAATCACATGACTGAGCACTTAACATGTATGGACGAATGGAAAATGGCCACGTGGCGGGGCTTGTTTATACTTATCAATTCATTTCATTTACATATGGAAAAATAATCAAACGGATGACAAAGGATACGTACAAGGTAAGCTAGAAAAGAGGACACGTGGAGCTCATCGTGTGGCGGATCAAGTTTGTAATCCGAGGCTACCATATCGAGGCCAATGATTGGCTGGTCTTAATTTACAAATTCTACCCTCTTGTGGCTATAAAAACAATCCGCTCCCTTCAATTTGAAAACATTAGGAAAATTAGATTTAGTTTACTTGTTCTTATTTTTAGCTTATCAATGTTTTAGGTTTAGCTTATTTCAAAATTCTGGCTTATTGTAACAAGATTATCTCAAGAGCTTATTAAGGTTTTATATAAATATGGTTTGAGCTTAATGGATTTCATGTTTTTTCTTATTTTCTTAGCTTAATCTCTATTCGTGCTAGCTTACTAAATAAGCTGTCTACTCGTGCTTATTTACTCAACTTATTATTCTTGTTCGAGCTTATTTGAGTTGATCTTGCCTATTTCGTGAAGTTTTTGTTGTTGCTTAATAAATTTTAGTCTTGATAATATGTCGCCTAAGTGGTTATTCATTCTAAGCTGTTTACATAGATTAGGAAAGTGATTAGCTGATCCATTTAACTTTAGCTTATTCAGATTATAGCTTAGTGCACAATCTGCTTATTGTCAAAATTCTATTTGATTGCATTTGGGCATGTTTCTACTTTGAACCTTAGTTATCTGGGCTTTTGTTTGGTTTGTAGAATTTTCATTTGTGCTATTGCTGTTAGGCTGTGTTTGGTTTATATAAGAATTGAATTGGGCCTCGTCTGAATGGCTTGGGCATGCGTTTGGTTTGAAATAGACTTAATGAAGTTTTCAATTCGTGATATAAATGTGTTTACTATTAACAGTTTCTTTTGATTTTTGCTTTTGGTACCGGTCTACTCATGAGGCGTGGAGCTTAAGGATTTTAGCTAGACCGAATTTGATTATTTGCTTTAGCTAAATAAATCGGGTGATTATCGTTTATTTGCGGCTCTTCAATTCGGGCCAATTTTCTATCCTATTTCAATTTATTAGTGTAGCTTAGAATAAAATATTTTGCTTTGCTTATTTGATCATTATGCTTACTGAGTAGTTTAATTAGTGCTTGTTAAGTGATATTGTGAATTGGGAATTAAGTGTGGATTGTAAAAAGGCTTGTTAATTAATAATCTTTGATTTTTTTAACCTTAATTCACACTTGATGAACTTTTTACGTCACTTAGCAAGCATTTTAGTCTTATAAATCTTTTAGATCATTTTCGCTTAATTCTCGTAGTTTAATTGATTAGTTTAATTCTAGTAGTTTTATTATTAGTATAATTTTTAGTATTAAGAATAGTCGTCTAAAAAGTAGTTTAATTTCTAAAACCAAAAATCTCAAATGATAATCAAGCATTTTTCTTCAAAACATTAACATGGATTTCAATTCATCTCTCGCCGTGGATACGACACTTGGAATATAGACTATTACTTTTCCTAAAGTAAGTTTCTTATCTAACGGGATATACTATATATTATTACGACACGCGTTTATACACTTATCAAAATGGCGCCGCTGCCGGGGAGAGGTGTACGATCTACACGTGGTGTTCGAAGTTAGTGCCTTGAAGATCCTTTCTTCGGAAAGTTTATTTTCATACTTATTAAAAATATAGAAATCAAAAAAATATTTTTCTTTTTATTTTATTTTATTTTTATTTTTCCTTTTCTTTTTATAAATATTAAAAAATACCAAAAATATTTTATTTTTATTATCTTTATAAAAATCTAAAAATATTCTCCTTTATCCTCTTATTACGTTTAATTCTTATCTTCTCTTCGCTCTGATCCATTTAATTCTTCGACATGTCTTCATATAACCATTTTGGTTGCTCGTGGTGTGGAGGTCCGTTTAATGGTGGAAACTGCCTGGGCTGTAGCAGTGTAGGATCTGGAAATGAGTTTGTCTATGACCCAAATCCTTATTCTTATAATGAAACACCCGATTTTTCCTACCCACCTTCACAACCCCAGTACGAGACATACTTGTGTGAACTATGTGGGAACGATTCTCACATTGGTTATGATTGTCCACTACGTTTCCCACTTAAGTAGGAACCGTGCTACAATCAAAACTATAGTGATAATTATTATCCACAAAATTCACCAAGTTTTCCACAACAATATCTTTGTTGTGAAAGTTGTGGGGGTCCTCATGAAAGATTTCAATGTCAACCGATGAATCAAAACCACTTTGAGCATAGTTCTAACTATTTCGGTTTTGATCAACCCCCGCAGTATTCCATCGATCATCAGCCTTCGATTATAAATCAAGAGTGGATAAGTAAATTAAATAAAGAAATCATTGAAAGTTTGCGATCTATGTTTGAGGAATTTTGTGAATGACAGCTGGCGACCAATATCGATCAATCACCTTTTCAAGAAATGAGTATCCACGATATGGAGAATCTAAAGCAACATTATTTAGATGAAATGTTAAGTTTAAGTAATGACTTAGGGATTAAAGATTATCGTAATGAGAAAATAGATATTCGTTTTAAAAGGGAATGTGAAGATATGATTGATGAGCTTAAAGGTAAATTCAATGTAATGAGTATTGAAATTAATAAAAAGAAAGAGCTTTAGTATTTAGAGCAGGTGGCTAATCTTAGTACTTATCCTTCGCAACGTTTCAAATCTTTTTGCTATGATGACGATGACGATTATGATTACAAGGATAGTACTATTCCTTTGAATGAAATTGATTCTCAAATACCTCCATCTTTTGAAATCACACCCGTTTTATCGACTTTGGAGCATGAGGACTCTCAGATCATGGGGAATGAGGAACTTAGCACTATTCCTGAAAAGGAATTAGACGAATTCATAAAGTCTAGTGTTGAGGACTTTGTTCCAATCCCAAGTGAGTCCGAGGATACATCCGGGAGTGATAGTGAGTGTGATTTACCTTCGTGTGATGATTTCTCTCCCATTAACGTTTCTAAGGAAAAATCCATGACTTTCTCTAACCCTCTTTTAGACTCAAATGACGATTTTACCTCTAGTGATGACGAGTCATTATCCGATGAGGACGTTCCGAAAGATAATGTTAAAATTTACTCGAACCCTCTTTTCGAATTCGATGACGAATATATCTCTAGTGACGTAAATCCTCTTTTTGATGAGGTGTTAGAGAACATCGAGAGTAAGGACTCTTATGTTTCTAACCTTGATGAGCCGGCTTTGTTAGTCACACCTCTTTTCGATTTTAATGAGGATGAGTGTTTCGACCCAGGAGGCGAAATTGATGAGATCATTGCTTTTCTAGATATTGATGTTTCCATGGATATTGAGGACGGTTATCATGATTCAGAGGGAGATATAATCTATCTTGAAAGTTTGCTTAATAATGACACTATCTCTAATCTCCCTCCCGATGTATTTTTAGATCATGATCCGAGAAGTTTAAAGGATGAACCTGATAAAGAAGATTTGAAGAGTATGGTCAAAGTTTTCGACCCCGGCATTCATGAGAACACTTTTTCTCCAACATATGTGAGCTTACCCTTTGAGGATCGCCATTATCTTTCCTTCACATATGTTATCTGAATTTTTCTTCCTTATTTCACCTATCCGGTGGATTCTCCTTTTCTTCTCTCCTCCGAGAGTGAGGATACTATTTTTGACCCCGGCATCTCCACTTTTCATTTTTCTTCTCTAGAACCGGTGGCATATAAATGTCCAATGGAAGTTTGCTCTTCCACTTGTTTCGTCCCTAATATCACGATGATATGGGGAGAGTCAAGCTAGAGACTCGCACAAAAACAAGCGCTTCGTAGGTGGCAACCCATGCTCATCCTAGTAGTAATAATATTATATTAGTTTAGTAATAATAATAAATGATTGTGTGATTTTATAGCCCAAGTGTTGGGGCGTGTTTCTTTCTATGGTATATGGTTCCGTTTTTATAGGATTCCTTAAGATCTTAAGGACCCGTGCTTGTTTTCAATCCTTCAATCGCATGGTCTTCGATCTTTTGCTTATTTTGGAATCCTCAATCCTGATCATGTATATATTGTGTTTCCCCTTTCACACTTGGAATTTTTTGCATTTGCCTTTTTTGTTCCTAAGTGTAGGGGTAAAACCCGACATTTTTGAACATTGAGGCCAATGTTTCATTCTAAGTGTGGGGGGGGGGGGGATTTCTATCGAAATGTGATCATACCTGTGCCTTCTGTGTTCCCTCGCAACCCCGTTTTGACCAAAATTTTAAATTTTTTATTGTTTAAGTATAATTTTATATCTTGAATATTTTTATATATCTATATATATATATATATTTATATATATTATATATATATATATCATATATATAGTATGTATAGAGTTAGGATCAAATGAGAATTTTCTTAAAATAAGAAGGATAAGAAGTAACTTTTTAATCGCATTATCCGGATGCACCGATTAAATTAGATGCATCTCTATAATCTTAGATGCATTTAACGCATTTCAAGCTTTTATTAGTTGCTTATACATAATTAGATGCTTTCATGATTTCCTCATGTTTTTTGTTTCCTCTGCACGTGCTAAATAATCATGAAAATCAATTTGCACAATCTACACATCAAATTAACTTTAAAACCTCGAAATGGTGCATATAAAATGAAATAGAAATGCATCTAATGGCAAAATCGTTGCATCTCAAAGGTGTGGTTTTAGTCACTTCTCACCAACTTCTTATTTTAATATTACTTCTCATGTGATCCCTACGATATATATAGTTATAATATTTATATTATATATATAATATATATATATTTATAGTAATATATATATTTATATATATTTATATATATATATATATATGTATATATATATATAATGAGGAAAATTTAAAAAATATATAATAAGTGGCCCGGTAGAATTAGGTAGCTTTGATTGAGGCTTGATTTCTATCCTTCAATGATCATACCTGTGCCTTCTGTGTTCCCTCGCAACCCCGTTTTGACCAAAATTTTAGAAAAAAATGTTGAAAATATAAAAATATAGTAATAAGTAGGCCCGTAAAACTTGAGATTTTGACTTGACTGAGTTTTGTACTCTAGCTTTCCTTTTAACTTTTTAGACTAAGCATTCGCGGATCTTTTTATTTAAATTTTTAATTTGCGAAGAACGAGAAATGATAGAGTTGAATATAAGTTGGATGCTAAGCAAGGATTAGTTGGTTATCTTAAGAGCTCATAAGTGTAATTTGCGGCTTTTCCTCCCTGAAGCTTCTAACCGGACTAATAATACGTGCTCTTTTCGGAAATTAGACAAGTTAGTGGTTTTATCATTTAAAAGTCCTTTTAAAATCAACATTTTTAGACATTTTAGTCTTAGTTCAAATTTATACTTAAATTTTCTAAAAAGAAATTTTTTCTATATATCGTGGTAATATAAAGTGTAAAAAAAAGTATAAATTATATAATAATAAAAACTGTGAGCTGATAAAAGTTTACTGTCTCTTGCCGGCTCACAACCGATGTGGCAGTATTCTAAATAAGGCACATAGTAATAATCCGAGACTGATAAAAGTTTGCTGCATCTTGCCGGCTCACAGCCGATGTTGCAGCCTTAAAAAAGGTCAAGGATTTCCGAAGCCGAAATAAGACAACTGGATCATGGTCGGCTCGCATACCGATATGACAGTTCGTTTAAAGGGTGGAGGTTATAAGTATAATTATATTAATGTTAAGTGAAATGTATGTGATTTAATAAATATAGAGAAAATCTCTTTTTCTTAAATTTAAGTATGCTTTTGAACTAAGACTATTTCGTTTTAAGTTGTGGTTTTTCTAAATGAATTGTTTATTTAACGGGAAGCCTAAGAGTTTTTGAAACCGAAGGTCTGTGAGTTTCGATACTATTCTCTGTGGGGTGTCAAAAGCCTGGTCACCTAAGCCGGTCTCGGCTGGGATGTGCCGAGAAGAAAGTCGCTACATGGAATGATCTCGCCTTCAAAATCATAATTCTCGGGTGGAACGTTACATTTAGAGGGATTACAACTTTCTTAAAATGTCGATTGGATGGTCGAAATTTGAAATGAGCACATACACATTTATAAATATTGATCCATCGGGAGTGAAAAGTTAGTCTAGGCTTACACGAATTACAAATATGAGTAGTGTTAGCATCTTAACTTATATTTAACAATGATTTTGTTTTTAAGCTTAGTTTGAGGATTGTGAAAATCAAGGATGACGAACTCCCGTTCTTTAAGCCTTTTAAAGAAATTTTATAATTTTATCTTAGTTTTTATCTTTAATTTAATAAGTGGTTAAAACGGGGGTGCTTGCGAAATAAATAATTTTTGAACCCTCTTAATGAACCTTTTCTGTTCTTGTTTGATTGTGAGGGGTTATAAGTTAAAGGGGGATAAAATTATTTATTTCCGGGTTTGTTTTATTAACATTGCGTGTGGGACCAGCAATGGCTTAGTGTGTGAGAGTTTGATGTTTGCTAAAACACACATCATTTATACCCCAGAAAACACTATAAATTAGACTAAAAATACTAAAATATGCTTAATTATATTGCAAATATGTTTGTTTGGTATTTTTATGTCTTGCAGGTAAAAATGATTGAAAACGGAGCAAAAACGGGTATTTTCGGGTTCGTCTCGATCAAGAGTGCTTATTATTCAAAATCAAGACAAAGTTGTAAAAAGACCCCGAGCATGCCATTAGAAAGAGCACGGAAAAATGAGTCCATCGGTGCCTTCGGATCTTATTGGGCCAGCCTGTTACCCATTTTCTGGGTCGAACCAGCCCAAGCCCAACTTAAGCCTATCATTAAGCCAAAATAAAGATATAAAAAAAGTTGAATTGGTGATACATGACGTCAGGGTGACGTCAGTAGCACATGCTGCTAATAAAAACTTTCAAAATCACGTGACCGAGCACTAAACATGTATGGACGAATGGTAAATGGCCACGTGGCGGGGCTTGTTTATACTTATCAATTCATTTCATTTACATATGAAAAAATAATCAAACGGATGACAAAGGATGCGTACAAGGTAAGCTGGAAAAGAGGACACGTGGAGTTCATTGTGTGGCGGATCAAGTCTGCAATCCGAGGCTACCATATCGAGGCCAATGATTGGCTGGTCTTAATTTACAAATTCTACCCTCTTGTGGCTATAAAAACAATCCGCTCCCTTCAATTTGAAAACATTAGGAATATTAGATTTAGTTTACTTGTACTTATTTTTAGCTTATCAATGTTTTAGGTTTAGCTTATTTTGAAATTCTGGCTTATTGTAACAAGATTATCTCAAGAGCTTATTAAGGTTTGTATAAATATGGTTTGAGCTTAATGGATTTCATGTTTTTTCTTATTTTCTTAGCTTAATCTTTATTCGTGCTAGCTTACTAAATAAGCTATCTACTCGTGCTTATTTACTCAACTTATTATTCTCAAAAGTCCTTAAAAGCTTAGAAAATGACTCCTATAAGCTCTCCAAGCTCATTCGATTCATTCTCAAACAATTTTAAGAACTTTTTGAAATAATAAGCTATAATAAGCTCGAAAATAGCTTATTATTGTGCTTATATCATTTTAGTTTTATTAGAAGGTCATATTTTCTGATAAAATAAGTTTCTAAATAGCTTATTTGGTTTTATGTGTGCTTATATTGCTAAATCAATCATTCGTGAGCTTATTTACTTATTGCTTTAGGATTTAAGTCGTTAAATGCTTATAGCTTTTTCTAATCCCTTGTTGCTTGATTAACTAACATCATATACAAGTCTATGTTAGTTACATCATACTATCGTTTGGGCTATCATAATTGAGAGTCATATAAGGACCTATGAGGAGCTAGAGGACACTTTAAATCGTAAAACCAACAACTCGTCGATACGCCACCCCGAAGAGCCTCATTAGAAACTCCCTAGTAAAATAATAGTACTTTGATAAACCACATATAACTCTATATAAGCTTCATCACCGACTAATTTGTAAATTTATAAATCGATTGTTATAGAGTTTGAAAACGTTTAACAAATAATCGTTTAGTAAAACTAGCATAACTTTTCCGTTTTAAACCTGTTTCTCGCGTTTCTTACGTCCACGTCTTCGTATTGGGATGATGTATAAAAATACTATATTTTTATATTTTATTAACCTTCTGAAAGAGACAGTAATTTACTGTTCATAGGAAATTTTAATAAATTTAATTGCGTAATACCCGGTAAATGCAATATCAAGATTCGTTTTAATCACCAATTTTAGGGTTTCTTTGACCAAGCCCCCCTTTGTATCAAAATTTATTCACATTTTTTAATACGTGGGGTCTGCTGTTGAACAGTAGTTTTTACGTCCAAAGTTTTACTTAAAAATACTTTTATAAACTCGAATCAATGTAAACTCTATTTTATTATTTTTAGCTCCTTTTTTAAGTACAATCTTTCGAGCAACATGTTCCCTCGTAATTGAAAGTTCAATATATTATGAAGTTTACAAAAATTAAGTTTCTGTCACGAACCAGTAAACTTTTTTATAAAATAGTTTTATAAAAATATTTTATACATTTTAAGAATATAAACTTGCGTAATTATAACTTCTTCTTTTAATCAAAAAATTACGTTTCCTAATTGTTTTGGAAACCAAAAAATTGTATAATCTGTTAAAACTACCAAACAATTATGGTATTTGTATAAATATTTTGATAAAAGTAATTTATAAAATCCGTTTAATTAACTTATAAACATGCGTAAGTAGCGTATCATTTTCGTTATTAAACCGTTTTTTATCGAGTTTCTTATCATTTTGGAATTGTCATGAGGCGTAGTATTTTATAAAAATAAAAACCCTACTATTTTGAGTTCGAATCCAAACAGCCCTTTTTGTGTCTTTTATATAATTAATTATATACTTGTTTTATACATACTTTTTAACAATTTAAAATACCACAATTTCTTTATAACTCATAATATACTTATGTCATATATATTATATAGTCCAAGATCCATAATTTGTCCATTAGTCCAAGATCACAAGTTCATAACTTCACATGAAAACATAACTTTCCTTAAGTACTTTAAAAACCCTAATTTTGTATATAACCATTTCTACACTAAATCAACATGGTGCAATACTTCTATGTCCATTTTAGCATATATTAAACAATAACAATATAGTAGAGTGTTAAAAATCATAATCATAAGTAAGTTATCCATTTAACATGTTTAAAGGCCCTAAATGGTGATTTAGCTATATAGAACATATATACTTATAAAAATGAGAAAAGTAAAGACATAAAGGTTTATAGATAACCTTAAAGGGATGTATGATGATGAGAAATACAATCTAAACCCTTGTTTAAAATTTTAAACCAAGCTTGCAATAAAGAAAACCCTAGTTTTCCAAATATAAACCCTAGCTTCCTTTTCTTGATAACTACTTGTAAAGCTGATCAACCCTTAAACCAATTTGAGTATCCTTAGATATAACGTGTGTGAGTGTAATAAATATAGTAGACAAAGATTGTAATGGTTTGTTTGAAAGAATTATTTTGGGGAACGGAGCAATACAAGGAAAGGCTATAATAGGTTTTGATTTATCAAGGAATTACATTGTATGTTTTTACTTCTTATAAAGTTGTAAGTAATATATGTATATATAACAGCTAGGAAAGAGGCAAGTAATTATTAAAGACCACGTGGTCCAAATGGTCCATAAGGGGGTGGGGGGGCAAGAATGGGGAGAGAAAAAAGGAAAAAGTGGTCAACAACACTATGCTTACTAACTCTAAAACTTGTACATACACTAGATAATTAATAGAGATGTTTCTTTGTCCTCAAATAGTGGAGATCATCCCATGATAATGAGGAAAGTTGTCTAGATAATATCTAGTGAATATTTTGATAGAAAAAATGGAAGTATACTTGTTATAAGTTGTAGTTTGTTTATTTAAAGTGTAGACTTGGAATTTGTATGAATTGGTTAATACACATATACATATAGACGTGTACATATGTATACATATGGATAAAGTTTTATAAACTTTGTGTATTGGATACACTCGTGGGTATTTATTGAAGCGTAGATTAATTAATGGGGTTCCGGGTATGGCTAAACGTACTTTATCGCGAAACGTAGTAAATGTATGTAACCAATAAAAATAAATGAACGATGACCATAATTATTCTCAAAATAATTATGTAATACTTGATTGATGTAAACGCTTAATTGTTTGGTGCCCGTTTACATTGAACGTAAATTTTTAGCTTACGCGATTTTACTTAATACATGAAATTACAAGCAAACACGTACGATACTAAAAATAAATAGTAGATTTATCGACGTCGTCAATGACTTGAAAACACGGGGTGTTATAATTAGAGTAACGTCAGCATGACATCGTCGTCACGTGCCTAAGAATTAATCCACTTAAGGTCATGTGACCTTCCACTTCTTTCTCCTTGGCATATAGTAGCTTGACACGTATTCAGGCAATGATATAATTCTTAATTCTTCAAAGTTCATTCAGAGAAAGTTATCAAACGGATGGAATTAATTGCGTACTAGGAAAGCTAATAGGAGGGCCACACGTTGATGATTTGAATCGCAGGATCTCTTTGCTAAATAATGCGATCTGAGGAATTGATTTAAACAGCCATGATTGGCTCATTATCACCTTGAATGATGGGTAAATTTTACATTTACTCCCCTCTCAACACCCTATAAAATCAACCCCTCCCCTCTAGTTCTGGGGCATTAGGGAATTTAATTTATAGATTTAAACTTTTCCCATGTTTTTAGCTTATTTTCATTTAATTTAGCTTCTTTTGGAATTTTTTGAAGCTTATTGGTACTACTTAATTGCAGAAACACTATTGAGATATTGTATTAAGAATGGTTTGAGCTTAATGAAAATCGTGGTTTGCTTATTATTGTTGCTTATTTGGTTGATTTCTTACTTTGCAATAATGCTTATCAAATAAGCTATTTTCATCAGCTTATTCTTTCGGCTTATTCTTTCAAAACTTCTTAAAAACCTTTAGATCGTATCATATAAGCTCTTATAAGCTTATTCAATTTCATCTTATATGTTTTTAAGCAAGTTTGTTTTTAATAAGCTACAATAAGCATGGATATAGCTTATTTTTGTGTTTTAGCTTATCTAGTTTTCTTAGAAGCTCATTTTATCTGATATAATAAGCTTCTAAATAGCTTATTCATGTTCACTTGAGCTTATATTGTGTAGATTAAATTTTCGTTTGCTTAATCGCTTATTCGAGTTGAAATTTAAGCCGTTAGGTGCTTTTAGCTAATTCTAATTCCTTGTTGCTGCTCTCGTATGCTTATTAGTGCTTCTTGATTGCTTATTAGTAGTGCTTATTCGAGCTTATTTGAGTTGATCTTGCCTATTTCGTGAAGTTTTTGTTGTTGCTTAATATATTTTAGTCTTGATAATCTGTCGCCTAAGTGGTTATTCGTTATAAGCTGCTTGCTTAGATTAGGAAAGTGATTAGCTAATCCGTTTTGCTTTAGCTTATTCAGATTATAACTTAGTGCACAATCTGCTTATTGTCAAAATTCCATTTGATTGCATTTGGGCCTGCTTCTACCTTGAACCTTAGTTATCTGGGCTTTCGTTTGGTTTGTAGAATTTTCATTTGTGCTATTGCTGTTAGGCTGTGTTTGGTTTATATAAGAATTGAATTGGGCCTCATCTGAATGGCTTGGGCCTACGTTTGGTTTAAAACAGACTTAATGAAGTTTTCAATTCATGATATAAATGTGTTTACTATTAACAGTTTCTTTTGATTTTTGCCTTTGGTACCGGTCTACTCATGAGGCGTGGAGCTTAAGGAATTTAGCTAGACCGAATTTGATTATTTGCTTTAGCTAAATAAATCAGGTGGTTATCGTTTATTTGTGGCTCTTCAATTCGGGCCAATTTTCTATCCTATTTCAATTTATTAGTGTAGCTTAGAATAAAATGTTTTGCTTTGCTTATTTGATCATTATGCTTAGTGAGTAGTTTAATTAGTGCTTGTTAAGTGATATTGTGAATTGGGAATTAAGTGTGGATTGTAAAAAGGCTTGTTAATTAATAATCTTTGAATTTTTTTTAACTTCAATTCACACTTGATGAACTTTACACGTCATTTAGCAAGCATTTTAGTCATATAAATCTTTTAGATCATTTTCGCTTAATTCTCGTAGTTTAATTGATTAGTTTAATTCTAGTAGTTTTATTATTAGTATAATTTTTAGTATTAAGAATAGTCGTCTAAAAAGTAGTTTAATTTCTAAAACCAAAAATCTCAAATGATAATCAAGCATTTTTCTTCAAAACATTAACATAGATTTCAATTCATCTCTCGCCGTGGATACGACACTCGGAAGATAAACTATTACTTTTCCTAAAGTAATTTTCTTATCTAACAGGATATAGTATATATTATTATGACACGCGTTTATACGCTTATCAAAATGGCGCC
>BQNB010110773.1:0-22485 GCA_026074375.1 Tanacetum coccineum | reverse complement strand
GTGTAAAAATATATGATTTAATAATGATATTTCATTATTAATTTAATTGTTTTATAAAAGATTGTATAAAAATAAAAGTAATGCGCGCGAGTTTTAAAACTTCATATCTTTATCGTTTCGACTCCGTTTTATACGTTTCTTATGTCCACGTCTCCGTATTAAAATAAGTTATCAAAATATCATATTTATAAGATTTAACCCACTGATGAACAGTAACTTTTACTGTTCATCACAGTTTATATAAACTATTTTTATAAAACTAATCTTATGTAACTTGTTTAAATCATAATTCGTTCGTTATAGTTCCGTTTCTCGAGATCCTTATGTCCTTGGATTAGTATTAAGAAAATTTATTAAAATATTATATTTATAAAATTTAATTCCCTGATGAACAGTAGCATTTACTATTCACAGCAGTAATAAAAATTGTTTTTATACAATTAATTATATATAACTTGTAAATTGCGTAACTTGCTCGTTATAATTCCGTTTTTCGAGTTCTTTATGTCCGTGAGTTTGTATTAAGGAAATTTATCAAAATATTAGATTTATGGGATTTTTACCTCTGATGAACAGTAACTTTTACTGTTCATCACAGTTTATAAAATTATTTTTATAAAGTTAAATATATATAACTCGTAAAATTCATAACTTGTTCGTTATAATCCCGTTTTTCGAGTTCCTTACATGCCTACGATCCTTGTAAAGAGCACTATTTTTATAAAATATAAAACATAGGGTAAATTTGTATTTAGTCCTCTAAATGTCCATGTCATTTGTCCATATGAAATCATCAAATACTTTATATAACTTAAAAATGAATCTAGGTGGTGATTAACTTACACAACAAGTATGTACACAATAGAAAATTAATGAATGAACATTGAATACTTTAAATAGACCTTATAGAAGTCAAGTAGGATGATGAACACAAGATGTAAACCCCAATCAAGCCTTCAAAATCAAAACCCTAATCAAGAAAACCCTAAATATGTTTTCTTGATAAATCCTTGTTAAACCCGAATCCAAGCTTCCCAACACCTTGAGTAGTCTTAGGTAGCCTTAGAATGAACACTTGAATGCTTGGAATACCTTGGTTGCAAAATTAAAATGAAACCCTAAATGATATAAGTGTGCCGTGGGTTTAGAGGAGGGGGAAAAGGGATTTTTGCTTAGATTTTTCTTGTATGAATGTAAGAGTATGATAGTGCACTAGTTACTTGCTTTATATAGTAACTAACCCATGGTTTAACCTTAAACTAACTCTAGTTAAGAAGTAGGGTTAAAGTACAATTGTGTAAGTGCTCTCCTCCTCCCTAGGAGGAGAGAGACGCCATATGTGAGGAGAGGGGAGGACATTGACAAGCCAATGTTTAGTAAGTTGAGCTTGTGTAAGGTACTTGTTAGGTTAAGACATATTACATGGATTTAAATTAAATGCCTAGTGTGTAAACATACACAACCGGCCATAAGGCTTATTTAATTAATAAGTTGATAAAATTTTATGTATTGGGTATAAATGTGGGTATTTGTTTGAGTGTAGATGGGTAAAGGTGCTTCCGGGTACGACCGAATGTAATTTATTGCGAAACGTAAGCGTTTTACGTAACCAACAAAAATAAATTATGAAATGTTATAAATTATACTCCTAATAATCATATAACACTTGCTTGATGTAAACTTTAATTTGTTTGGTGTCCGTTTACATTGATCATTGATTTTTAGTTTACGCGATTTAACTATAAGATAATAATTAAAAGCGAACGCGTAAAACTCTAAAAATAAATAATGGAATTTATTAAAGTTGTAAATAACCTGAAAATGAGAAATGTTACAATAACCGAACCGAACCAATTCATATGTTACGTTACGTTTTTATATATTTGTGTTAATAATAGTAATAATATTTTTTTTTAAATTAACCGAACTAACCAAACCGATTCATATGTTACGTTACGTTTTTATATATTTGTGTTAATAATAGTTATAATAAAAAAAATTAAAATATAAATTAACCGAACTAACCGAACCGATTCATATGTTATGTTACGTTTTTATATATTTGTGTTAATAATAGTAATAATAAAAAAATTTAAAAATTGAAAAAAAACAAAAAAAAAATTTATAAAAAATAAATAAATAAAATAGAGACTGGCCTACCTTTGAAGATGCATTGTGTGTGTTTAATACGAAAATGGAGACTGGCCTTTTGAGTAATCCAAGTGAGATCACTGCCCCCAAACTCATGAAGAAACTGGCAGATATATATTCCACACGTGTTACTCAAACTACAGAATCCACTTTTTCTATATCTCCTTGACATATGGCTTTGTGGCAATCTCAAATAGAGGATCACACTTCTGAATGGCTTATGGTGGTTCTGATTTTTGGTTTGGGATAGACTATGAACGGTAAGACTTACCGTTGTGTGTTATGCTATCGATTAGGTGTTCCCCTATTTTCTGTTTCAAAACCGTGCTCAGCTTGCTCCAGGGTCTTTACGGGGGATATTTATAGAGACCATGATGTATCATGTGCCGGTAATATTGGTATTAAAGATCGCCATAATGTTGTGCGTGATATCCTTGTTGACATCTATTTTCGTTCGGGGATTTTGGCCGGTAAAGAAGTTGATATCGAGCTTGGTGGAGGGCGTGACAAACCCCTACGTCTGGAAAATATGTTACTCTCCTCATGGGACAGAGGGCTTGATGTTTGTGTGGATTTGACAGCGTCCTCGCCCTTGACGCAAACTGGGCTGGTTGAGAATTAACCGAACAACCCGATAACCGAACCGATCAACACCCCATTCTACTTTTTAGTTAAGTAGTAATAATAACCGAACCGAACCAATTCATATGTTACGTTACGTTTTTATATATTTGTGTTAATAATAGTAATAATAATTTTTTTTAAATTAACCCAACTAACCGAACCGATTCATATGTTACGTTACGTTTTATATATTTGTGTTAATAATAGTAAAAATGAAAAAACATTAAAATATAAATTAACCCAACTAACCGAACCGATTCATATGTTACGTTACGTTTTATATATTTTAAATTATAAATAAAAAATAAAATAAATAATAATAATAATAATAATAGGAAGAGAGAATTGCAAAAATGATCCTTGTGGTTTTGGCCAAATTGCAGAGGGGTATTTTAGTTATTTCAATTCGACCAAGGACCAAAACTGGAACGAACCCTACAAAATACGGACGTTTTTTGGACTTTTGAAATTCGACGCACCAAATCTGCAATTTGGCCAAACCACAAGGACCATTTTTGCATTTCTCTCTTCTTAACATATACAGCTTAACTACAAAGCGGATGATTTGATCTTTAGTTTATTATTAATCCTTATTGAACCAAAGTCTAACTTATAAAATGCAAGGGTTACCTAGAAATTTTATTTTCACGTATTATTATCAGAGCACTGGGTACAGTTGGTGTAGTGGTGTGGTGTTGTGAGAAAAAGTGATGTCACCTTAGCACTTTTCCCATGACACCAGTTTATCACATGCACTGAAATCCCCTTCTCTAGATGGCATCACAAAATATGGTGTTGTAGAGGAATTTTTTCTCATTTATATAATAAAACAATACATTTTACTTACATAAATTTCATTAATAAAAAAACAAATTACATAAAATAAACCAAATTTTAGGACTAACGATGTAAACAAAATAGAGATTAACAGCGTCAGAAAAACACTATCAAAGACTAATAATGTCAGCTTATATGACAACAAAATTTAAGGTAAAAAGGTAAATTAAAAACAAAAATACTACTTGCAACTTAAAAGACAAAATAAGCTTTCAGTTATATGTAAAACAAACACAAAACATTTTTTTATAACTAAACAAACACATACAAACATAAAACACACACACATAAACATAAAACACAAAAAACTAAAATTTAAAAATCTACCACGCTGGCTGGTGACTACAATGCTAAGGCGTATGACATGAGTGAGTGGTACGGGGTCTGGCGTCGTGAGGTCGGCTGGTGCTATAGCTTGAAGCCACGCCACCACCGTACCGAGTCATCTTAGTAAGATTTTGGAATTTAATTTAACTGCAAAGGTTTTTAATATATTTATAATATGCTTGCTTATGATTCGGTCATTCTGTTGGTTTTGGTTGGGGTCTACTGTTTGTATAAGGAACATGACAAATATAATGATGCCTTTTTAGGCACGTGAACAAAAACAACAGTGATGTCAGCGTAAGCTTGAAGCTTAATCGTAAATCAAAACGACGTCATTTCGATCGCCTAAGGAAGTATCACCTAGTTTTCGCACTTCTATTTTTCGTAAGCATAATTTTGCCAAGTCGCGTATCTTGGCAGGAAAACCAAAACCAGATTGAGGTTACAGCCATGGCGGGTGTTTGGCAACGCTTAAATATTCTAAACCAACTTTCCTCTTCTCCCAACACCTTGGGATGATCGGTATTTAACCCTAAAAATGGTTCTTTGGTCGACTTTCAAAAAAACAACAAACCATGTGTTTCGTTGTTTAACCGTGAATCGAGAACTAGCATCCGGGTAGCATTCAAGGACGTGTGGATACTACATAGAGATCAATTATTTTAGTGATTCTGGAGTTTTATTTCATGGGGTATAAGGAAGAACAAAGTCGTTCATTGCTCCGTTGAATCACTCGATTCGTTATAAGAGGTTAGTAACATTTAATTATATATGTTAATCTATGTGCATAATAAAAGATCCCTTTGGGACATTCTTCCGCTGCTACTCGTGTTATTATATGTAATAATTGATGTTAAATCCTAACAGTGCCATCACGAGCCATCATATGATGTCTAGGTTACATAATATGCAAAAAATTAATGTTAAACGTGTGTTTTTCGTATGTTTTTCGTATGTTTTGTCTCTTGTTTTCTTGACTTATTTTTATATTACTTGCGTTTAATTGAATTCCATGATAAACACCTGCATGTTTTCAATGGAGAATCAGTTGGTATATTGTAGCTTAAATGTTATTAATGCGTTAATATGTGGTACACGAAAATTCGATGAATACCCTAGTCTTTATGCGTGTTTTCTTTTATTTTATGACATGTTGGACCTTGTTGTACTAAAAAAAATCCTTGTCACTATGAATCGAATTGGAAAGCCAAAGTTTAGTGGGAGGTTCACCACTCATAGGCCTACAACGTTATAGTTTACTACAACAGTTGGGGAAGACTCCTCCTAGGAGTTTTCGGGCTCTAAAGTCATCTAAAAACAGAAAACTACTAGCTGATATTAAGACTTTTGGTTGTGGTTTGACTCTTAGTTGACCTCTCAAGTTTTTCATGAACCTGGGCATATGAATCCATCGAATATAATTTGATTATATGTTTATATAATTGTTGTTTCATTTATTTTGCTCTTTTATCTTATTGCAACTCGTATAAAATTGCAAAAACCAAAAATTAAAATTTAAAGGACTTAATAATACTTAAATATATCTCATGTCTTGCACTATTTAAAACACACTGGGTTAGGTTTATACTGTAATTTTCCCTCAGGACGAACGTGCAAGTACATTGATTTATATTTATAAGAACCTTTTGACAAAGTTTTAACATGTTTTTATTAATCACTACAACCCTTGGTTTTAACCAAGGTAGTGTAGGGTTTGATTATCTTTTAATGGTTTCCCATGACAAGACGAATTGCTTTGCGCTATCTTGTTAATGATTGAATTACTTGAGTTGCAAAACTCTTGAGGATGTCATTCTAGGGTTTGTATAATCTTTAATCTTTTTCTGTGAACATGTAACTAGATTGTTTTAATAAAACGATTATGGTGTAGTCCTTAATAAAACAATGGGAAAAATGTATTTTTTAACTTGTGACACGAATATGTATGCATGTTTTTTCTTGTACTTTTTGGCACAATTATTTTATCAAAAATTTTATACGTATTAAATTTAAGTTTTCCCATCTAATTGTAAAGACACGTGCAATTGCCTTTTACTGTGCGTGAGACATAGGTGAATTGCAACCCAAGGTGTTTATCCAATATGTGCGAGGCCTAGTGTGATTATACACACATTCTCAAATTGAATGACTTAATCAAGTTAAGCAAATGAGATCATTGATCCCGAGGTAAAGGTGGGACTAAACATGCTCACATGACACCAATTGTTTGACACTAGATGCTGAGTCCCATAATGATCTAAGAATTGCACATTACAAACCTAAATCCTAAATATTAAATCATAACCATAAAACCTAAACCCACAAAAAAGTTGAAAAAGTTCATTGAAAGTATATGATGTGCGATATCAAATTAACGGTAATTTTATGTTTGTCGTGATAATATCATTAGTTTCGTCTAACGATCAACGGTTTGTAAGATATTTAATTCTTTAAATATACATGTTAACTAGAAAGTGGATGATTTAATCTTTAGTTTGTTATTAATCTTTATTGAACCAAAGTCTAGCTTATAAAATGCAAGGGTTATCTAAAATTTTAATTTCATGTATTATTATTAAAGCACTAGGTACAGTTGGTGCAGAGGGGTGGTGTCGTAAGAAAAAGTGGTGTCACCTCAGCACTTTTTCTCATGACACCAGTTTATCACATGACACTAAAATCCTCTTCTCTAGTTGGCATCACAAAATATGGTGTTGTAGAGGAATTTTTTCTCATTTATATAATTAGACAATACATTTCACTTAAATAAATTTCATTAATAAAAAAACAAATTACATAAATAAACCAAAATTTAGGACTAACGATGTGAACAAAATAGAGATTAACAACGTCAGAAAAACATTATCAAAGACTAATAATGTCAACATATATAACAACAAAATTTAAGGTAAAAACCTAAATTAATTTTTTTTATTTGCAACTTAAAAGAGAAAAAAACTCTCAGTTATATGCAAAACAAATACAAAACATTTTTTATAATAAAACAAACACATACAAACATAACACACACACACATAAACACAAAACAAAAAAAACAAAATTTAAAAATCTACTCTGCTGGCTGGTGACTACAGTGCCAAGGTGTATGGCACGAGCGGGTGGTACGGGGTCTGGTGTCGTGGGGTGGGCTGGTGGCATGGCTTGACGCCACGACGCCACCGTACCGAGTCCTCTTAGTTAGATTTTAGAATTTGGTTTAACTGCAAAAGTTTTTAACATATTTACAGTATATTTGCTTATGATTCGGTCGTTTTGGTGGTGTTGGTTGGGGTCTACGGTTTATACAAGGAAAACGACAAATTATGGAAAACTAGAGGGTGGGGTTGAATAGTTTACCACTTTTTAATTTAGTTTATTGTTTGTTTATAAAAACTTAGATTCGATTTTACGTGATCTCAACGCACACACAATATGAACAATTTAGCTAAGTAAATAAATGATAACAAGATAAATAAGTATGCAAGACAAGATATAAGAGTTAGAAAGATCAAACCACAACACAAGGATTTATACTGGTTCGGTAACGAAGCTCCTCTTCGCCTACTCCACTCTCCGTGTACCCAACTAGAGAGTTCTCTTCACTCTGTCAATAAACTCCCTTTAGGCAGAGAAAATCGTACACAAGTAACTTACACCAATTTCCGACACTAAGCCAAATGTCGAGTTCTAATATTAGCCATAACCAATCTACCACACACTTTGTATTTTGAGGACTAAAATACTAACCGCACTAACACAGAATCACTTCACCTAAGCACTAACATGATCACCCTGATCTAACTATTCTCTCTACGATCACCACGATCTAACTATACTCTCTATGATCACCACAATCTAACTATTACACACAATTACACAAGATGCACAAATGATATACAAATTATGACACAATCGTAACTACATTACGAGAACACAAACTAAGCTATAATACTTCATAACTTGATGGTAGGAAGTATTCTTCTCTTGCACTTGAAGATCTAAGCTTGGATCACTTGGAAACAAATACTTAGAATAAATGATCAAAGGAATGAAAGTGAATATAAACTGATTTTAGAACAGAAAGAATATGTGTGCAAAAGGTGGAAAATCTGTTGTGAAAAATCTGCTATTTATAGGCAAAGCTGGGAGCTTTTTTTCAGGCCGCCCCCTTAGCTCCTATGTCGGCCCCCTTATCACTAAGGGGGCCGCCCATAGCCGGATGCTCCCATTTTTGTGTTTTCTAGGGGAGGTGTTTCCTGGATCAAATATATCCATTTTTAGGTGGAAAATTTGAATTCAAAACATTTATTTTGAATAGAACATTTCTTATAAATGCAAAAATGTTTTGTATAAGTTATAAAAATGTTTGTTACATTTTATAAAAAAATGTGAGGTTGAATAAAAATTCATTTGATCATAAAATGCATTAAGCATTTATTTATTCATACATTTAAGTGATTAAATTTTCGAAATGAAAATTTACGACTAATTACTTGTTTACGTTTAATTTTACATTGAACGTTTTTACATTTTGTGATTATCAAAACGTAGAGAGGTCGAGAAATATTAATAACGTTTTTAGCCATTATTTCTATAAACAATCTCCCTCTTTTTGATGATTACAAAATCTAAACTCATTAAATGTAAAATTATTTTTAAACAAGTATTTAGTGAGATTTATTTCTATTTCTTCCCATTTTTGTAGAATCAAAAAGGCTTCGTCGATTAGTTTGTGCAAATCCGACGGAACAAGTGCTCCCCCTTGATGTGTACTCCCCATCGTTCAAGGGTACCAAGTAATCGAGCTATGGTAACTTTGCTACAAAAAAACAAGTTAGAGGAACAAAACGGATATTTCTAACATATATCAAAGTCATGAAAAATATTTAAACATGGTGACAATAAATTTGTGTAAGTCAACCATCACAAATATCAACCAATTAAACTCAACTATATATATTAATATAGGAAACAACTAACTAATTTACTAATTACATAAAAAAATAGAATAAAAGTCCATTCATTCAACATAAAAATTGTGTATAACACACAATCATACAACTAGCATGCATTAAAAGAAAATATTATGCTTAAGGCATAATAATACATCATACATAAATAAAAACTACAAAGATCCTAATATTCCTAGAATACCATAGGACTTGCTTGCAAAAGATTGGGTTAAAAATTATTTGAAACATTTGTGTTAGAAATCAAGAAAAGACTAGGTCACTACCAATATATCATAGTATAGCTCGTAGCGTAATATTTGGAAACTTACCAAGTTAACCGAGTCAACATAAGTCTCCCTTATGTTGACTGGCCCTAGTATAGGTATAAATACCCCTCTCCACACCTTGGAGAGGGTTGGTTGTTCATTTGGTTCTTTCGTAATACATTTTCTCTTTCTTTCTCTCTCTAAGTGCTACAGCCCACTTTCTCTCTCTAGACTTTCTTTTGCTCATTTGTTAAGTGATTTGATACATCTACAATTGGTATCAGTCGCCATGGGGTGATATCGTGAGCTTGTGTGCGTTTATATCTTGTTTAGATCATTCCTTTAGTTATTTTTTTGGTTTCGTGTCTTGAAAATCAAAGCCCGGATTTTTGTGTTTAAAAGTGTTAAATTTTATGTTTTTAAGCAAGATCTAGGTCTAAGATAACTAGTTGTGCAAGAAAAAAATCAAGGTAAAACGTCAAAAGGGTGTGTTTTTGGTGATTTTTGTTGGAAAAGTATGTTTTGTGTTTGAAGCTAGCGGAACATGTTGTTTGTATGAAGCTAGCGAAATATGTTTCCAAGCAAAATGTGTAAGCGAAATATGTATTGTTAATACAAATAATGTCTCGTTATTTATATTTTTCAACCTCTTAACGTTTTGATAATCGTAAAATTCTATTTCTAAGATTAGTAATCACTTAAGGTATGAACAAACAAATCATTAAGCATGATCAAGAAAATGTTTTTCTCTTATCCATCACATTTTTACAAAAGAATTTCACTAAAATAATTATACAAAATATTTTCTAATTAAAAGAAAAGTTTTATTAAAAACTTAAAATTTGAAATTCAAATTTTCCTCCTAAAATGGAAGGTTCCATACCAGATACAACCTTCCCTACAAAAAGACAAAAACAAGAGCGTAGTCTACTAGGCGGCTCCCTTATAGGCCTGGCGGCCCCCAGATATATCTGGGATCGCTAGGACCGCCCCCAGTGACCGTTGGGTTTTCCTGCCTATAAATACGGCTCCCTTCCTTACAGAAAAACATACCTCTTAGCATGAAATTTTCAGATAACTTTCTCTCTCTAAAATCTTCTTTCTCTCTCTAAATCTCTTGATCACTAACACTCTTAAATCTTGTTTTAAGTGATCTAATCTCTTTTTCTTATCTCTTCTTTCTCATTCAACTGCAAGAGAAGAACATTCGTATTCGCAAAGAAATGAATTGTTATTTAGTGATCTCTCATCTCCTCTTCTAAGTATCAAATCTATATTGTAATTATCTTGTGTTTGTGTGATTCGGATAGTGTGTAAATCCGATAGTGTAGATCTAGTGATTGTGTATTAATTGTGAAGTGGTAGATTGGTTCTAGCTAAGATTAGGACTCGACATTTAGCTTAGTGTCAGAAAACAACGTAAGCGACGTGTAAACGGTTTTCTCCACCTAAAGGGATCTTGTTGACATAGTGAAATCTCGAGTAGGATACTTGGGGAGTGGAGTAGGGCGAAGAGGTGCTTCATAGCTGAACCACTATAAAATCTTGGCGTCTTGGTTTGATTGTTCCTTTCCTTATCTCTTCATATTATAGTCATTGTTATTTAGTTTTAGTTTAGATTGTTATATTGTTTGTTCATATTGTGAATTGGTTAAACATACAACTCGAATCTAAATATCTTGAAAACAAACTTTTAAAATGAAAACGAACCTGTAAAATATTCAACCCCCCCCCTTCTAGTTCCACAATTGGTATCGGAAGCCAATGTCACTCAGGATTTTTAAAATATACTGTATTTTAAAGCTTGGATCGATCTATGGATTCCGACAAATATCTAAAAGGGCAATCCATGCAAAGACCATCACTTTTTGAAAGTGATAGTTTTATTTATTGGAAAAATAGATTCGAGACATATGTTAAATCAAAAGATCTTGATATTTGGCATGTTATTACCAACGGTGATTTTTTTAACCTATTCAATAAAATCCGGAAACCAAATTAGATGAGGTTATCCCTTTTGAAAAACAAAGTAATGATCTTAAAAAGAGACTTGCGAAAAAATAACGAAGCTAAAATGGTTATTTATAATGCTTTGCCTAGAAAAGAGCATGGAAGAATTTTCATGTGTAACACAGCAAAAGAAATTTGGAAAACTTTGCTAATCACCCATCAAGGTAATAATCAAGTCAAAGATAATAAGATCGACCTTTTGGTTCAACAATATGAATAATTCCTCATTTCTGAAGACGAATCTATAGATAGTGCTTTTGCTAGATTTAACACTATTATTACTAGTCTAAAAGCTCTTGATGAAGGTTATTGTAGCAAGAATTATGTTAGGAAGTTTCTTAGGGCTCTACATCTTAAATGGAGAGCAAAGGTCACGGCGATTGAAGAGTCGAAAGACTTAACGTCACTATCTCTTGATGAACTTATCGGGAACCTCAAAGTTCACGAAATGATCATCAAGAAAGATTCTGATATAGTCAAAGCAAAAGTTGAAATGAAATCTCTTGCTTTAAAGGCTAAGAAAGAATCTAGTGATGAAGAGTGTTCGACTTCCAGAAGTGAAGACGAAGAGTATGCCATGGCGGTAAGAGACTTCTAGAAGTTCTTTAAAAGAAGAGGTAGATTCGTGAGACAACCTCGGAACGACAAAAAGACGTTCCAAAGAAGCCGAGATGACAAGAACGGTAAAAGTGATAGAAAATGCTTTAGATGCGGCGACCCAAATCATCTTATCAGAGAATGTCCAAAACCACCAAAAGATAAGAACGTAAGAGCTTTTGTCGGAGGCTCTTGGAGCGATAGCGGTGAAGAAGATGACGAAAAGATCAAAGATGAAACGTGTCTTGTAGCTCATGCTTCAAGTGAGGTATGTTCCGAATCATCTTACTTTAGTGCTGAAAACTCATCAATTGATGATTTAGCTTTAGAAAACGAATATGATAAGTTATGAAAAATGAGTCTAAAGATAATCACTAAGAACAAAAGGTTAAAAGCTACTAGAAATAGTCTAGAAAACAAGCTTAGAGAATTAAAAGATAAATTATACACAC
Organism: Tanacetum coccineum; assembly: GCA_026074375.1. Lineage (NCBI taxonomy): Eukaryota > Viridiplantae > Streptophyta > Magnoliopsida > Asterales > Asteraceae > Tanacetum > Tanacetum coccineum. Next base: position 10,269 of record BQNB010110773.1, on the reverse strand, counting down.
TCGAGAAAAATAAGAGAGTTGATCTCGATTGTGCAAAGTGTCATGCACTTAAAATTGAGAATGAAAAACTCAAAGAAGAATCCACTAGATTAAATAAATTTAAAAAGAGTAATCATTGCTTAAATGAAATATTGAGTAGTCAAAAACCCTTCGGTTATAAACTAGGTTTAGGGTTTAATTCATTTGAAGCATCATCTAGTGGAACTAAGGAAATAAAATTTGTGAAAGCTTAGAAAAAAGTGTCATCTGATGGAGGTCCCACAAATATGGGCGGCCCTCAAAATAATTATGGGACCGCCACCAGCAACACCTGAATCTGAGAAAACTGTGTATTTTTAAAAATCTATTTTGGGTCCTAGACCAAAACACATAATTGTAAACAATGTCAAAATTCCTCAGCCCGGAGTTGGATTTTCGAAACCTAATTTTAGATCAAAAACTTCACCTCCTAGAAGAGTCAATAATAATTATTCTTGTCCTAAAACACCGCAACCAAAAAGACATGTTGGTCGATAAAATCAACCTCATGGCTTTCCCATAACTTGGAATAACTTTCCACGTCAAACTTACATGCCATGGGAAATGTGTCTTCCATTCTCACATCCCAACCAATTGCATCAAATGCAAGGGATGTTTGGCACTAACAATTTTGGACCCATAAGATATTGAGGACCAAATGTTTGAGTCATTGTACTATACAAATAAATATGCCTTGGAGTCGACTTAGAACCCGACGAATGGATTAAGGATAGCGGATGCTCTAAACATATGACGGGCAACCGAAAGCTCTTCTCTACTTACAAGGCATACAATGGAGGTAACTTCATTTTTGGTAGTAATCTTTGCGGTAACATCGTTGACAAAGGTATGATTTCTAATGACTCTCTCAAAATAGATAATGTAGAACATGTTGATAACTTAATATTTAACTTGCTAAGTATAGGACAAAAATGTGACAATAAATGTAGAGTAACTTTCTCTGAACATGATAGTAAAATCACTAAGGACGGTAAAGTTATAGGTAGAGGTATTAGGAAGAAAGGCTTATATGTGATGAAATTAGAAAATAAGCCGAAGGATCAAATTTGTCTAGCTACGATTGATGAAAATTCCACATTGTAGCATAGGAGGTTAGGTCACGTAAACATGCGTCTCATTCAATCGTTGGCTTCTAAGGAATTAGTTACAAACCTACCTAAGCTTAAGTTTGATCAACATTTTTATGATGCTTGCAAAATGGGAAAACAAGCTCACGTTAGTCACAAAGCTAAGAATATAGTCTTAACGACTAGATGCTTAGAACTCCTCCATATGGATCTCTTTGGTCCATCCACCATACGGAGTTACGGAGGAAACCGTTACACCCTAGTCATAGTAGATGATTACTCTAGGTATACTTGGACTAGATTCCTTAAGGACAAAACCGAAGCTTTCGATCAATTTGAAATATTTAGTAGGCAAATTCAAAACCAATTAGGTTGTTCAATAGTGTCAATAAGAACCGACCACGGTAGAGAAATTGATAACGAGGTGCAATTTGGAGAGTTTTGTAATGCCAATGGTATTACACATAACTTCTCGGCTCCACACACTCCACAATCAAATGGCGTGGTAGAAAGGAAAAATAGGACACTTCAAGAAATGAGTAGGACTATGTTGAATGAGCAATCGTTGCCACAAAATTTTTGGTGTAATGCCATAGATACTTCAACATACATTGTCAACCGAATTCTTATTAGAGCCATTCTTGGAAAAACACCTTACGAACTTTTTAAAGGTAGGAAACCTACATTAGATTATTTTAAAGTGTTTGGAAGCAAGTGCTTCATTTTGAACACCAAATACTACCTTACCAAGTTTGATCCAAAGTCATATGAAGGTGTCTTTTTAGGTTATTCTCAAAATAGTAAAGTCTACATCATCCTAAACAAACACACTAGGAAAGTCAAAGAATCACTTAACGTGACATTCGATGGAACTCCTCCACCCTCTAAGACATCACCCTTGGTGGATGATGACTTAGATGAAGAAGAAGCAATTAAGGTCACCGAAAAGAAAAACCTAGAAAACGACATTGTGGATGAAACTTTAGAGATTGATGAAATAGTCAACATTAAGGAATCTAGGAACCATCAATTAGAAAATATCATAGGAAACCTTAACCAAAGAACCCTTAGGTCACAAGCCCAAAACCAAAGTAACTTCTTTTGTTTTATATCAACTATAGAACCTAAGAATGTGAATGAAAGCGTTAGGAGATAAAAGTTGATAGGTCGCATGCAAGAAGAATTAAATCATTTGTTGCTAACAGACGTTTGGGAGTTAGTTTCCAACACCTAGGAATATGCAATCATAGAACAAAGTGGGGATTTAGAAATACGTTAGATGGAGCGGTGTTTGTTTTTCGAAATAAGGCTAGTTAGTTGCTTCAATGGCACAACCTACAAAAGGGGCATCAATTAATGATGAAACATTATCCCCAGTTGCTAGACTTTGAGTACCATTAGAATATAATTAGTTTATGCTATGTGCCTTTAGATTTAAACTATTCCAAATGAGTAAAAAGTGCATTCCTGAACGGTTTATCAATGAGGAGGTATACGTGCACAAACTCCAGATTCATTTAATTTTGAAAAACGAATCATGTTTTATAATTCTATAAGCCCATTTACACTTACCATGAATGAATATACATAGTAAACTTTTTCTACCTCAAACTTACATATTTACACTTACCATGAATGATTATACATAAGTTACTAGCCTAATAACACCATAATGTGCCCATACCTTGCTTATCTATTCAAAAATCCCATGAAATGCTCCAATCTATTCCTTTTTTTATCTATGCACTATTTCTCTTGTGATTATGCTGACAATTTCAAGCATTATGTAAGCTCATTATGCAACCCATGAAGCATGGTGGTGCGAACACCATCGCAAAACACACACATACACTTCGCGTCTTCTTTAATTACCGAGACCCATCCCAAGTCAGCACAAATCACCATTTTGTTCACCAAAAACCTCACTTGATACTTGTAAAACTCTCTTATATGTTCCTTAAACACCTACACAAGAAACCTAAGCAAGAACTATCCTTAAACTCCTACCCATACATTTCGAGCTAAGACAAGAACTAGTCGAAGAAAATCCTCATTGTGCACTAAACCATAATTTCGTGTAAACTAGTTTTCTTTTGCTCCCTTGATGTCGTGCTCTTACAACCTGCAAATACACTATCTTGGGTTGTTTGGTGATCACAAAACATTATTTACTTGAAGTTATAGCTTTGGTTTGGGTTGAACAGTAGAATAGACAACGTGGGGTTTCTAGGGTTTTCCTAGCTCAAGAACCTCTTGCAACCTCTAAACCATTGTGGTTGCATTTTTTCCATGTTCAAATTTTTATTACATGCATAGATCCTAATTAGAAGTGCTTAAAGATTTAAAAAAAACTTGAAGGAAGTTGCAATGCACACGTAAAAACCTACATGCATACGTAAAAATCTACATGCGTACGTAAAAACATGTCATATTAAATTCGATTTCGAACATAAATGGTTAACAAGTAAGAACATAACCCTTGACCATTATAAAGTATACATAATAAGCTTTCAATGGCCTTTGGAATCACTTAAAACGGATAAGAAACAACCAAGATATCGACCCGAAAAGATCTATGATTTTATGTGAAATATAAAGGATCATAATTATGCACCAACTTTTGCTAATTTAACAAGACACCTAGAAGTGATATTAAAATATAAACCCTATTGTTTTAGATGGATTATAATATGAAAAGAATGCAACAAAAGAACCAAGTAAAAAGGACGAATAACGAAGTCGTGGCGAACACTTAAAGTTGACCCGTTTAGAATAAAGTCATAATAAATTCTGCTAGTATTTTCTTAAAAACTCTAACTTATTTTTTGTAAAATGAGACCTAATCAAGAATTATATCATTTCATACTAATCCTTACCTATTAAACTACTTGAAACATGATAATTTGGGAATTTATACTTTTATGTAGACCCAATAAACGTAAAAACCTCTTTTTGGACATTCGGACATATGTAGACTGTTTTTGACTACTTAAGAATTAATCCGACCATAAGGACCCATCATAATCTTATACATACCACCTCTAATTATTTTTAGGGTAAGTAACATGAACTATACGGATATGAACATATAGTGAGACTTTACTAGAGGAAAACGTATCATGAGAACTTTGACTTTCGCAATTATTATGAATAAATATTTTCATAAACTCAAAGCACATACTAAGGATGGATAATGCATTGTACTTATTTGTTTGGCATATATGTTAAAGTAGACATGATTTTATTATTTAGGTGTCGGATAAAGTGTTGTATCAATTTTTCGTGCCTACAGCTTATTACAGTATTTTGCTATTATCATTAAGGTGAGTTTCATAGCCCCTACTTTACTGTTTTTAAATCATCTTTTGAGGTGAGAACATTGATTATTTCAAACGTATGAACACAAGTACAATTACTCATTACGGATTGGTCTAAGTCCCTACTTAACCCAAGTTGCTACTTGCCCATTATCGCGAACCGTTAATTACTTGTAAGCGCGAATGTTATGGATAGATCTATCAGGATTGACGTCCCTGTTCGTCTTAGATTGACATTAGTCAAGCGAATACAGTTTCATTTGAATCAGATTACGGGTGTCCCGGGTTAGACACCTGCATGGGCATTCATTCATTGTTGGTATATGTTAACGCTTCGGTGTCATGAGCTTAGACAATAGTGAATGCTTTTCATTGGTGACTTATAGGGATAATATATTTCACACTATGGTTAAAATCTTGTGGTTCATCACTATTATTAAACAAACTAACCTATGAACTCACCAACTTTATGTTGACGCTTTAGCAATATTTTTCTCAGGTGTTAAGAGTGAAGATGCTATATGAAGTCTCATGCATTGCAGTCATTTCCAGTTTAGCTAAAGATCATTTGTTCCATTTAAAAACCATGTTGTCTTGTCGATTTATGCTTCCCCACAATGTTGAAACAATTTATTACTACTGGTTGCGGTAAAACAAATTTAATATACGTATATAGTATAACTCTCGTAAGAATTCTTTCCAAAATACTTCTCAAACAAGAGAAATATAAGGTAAAAATCTCACTAAAGAAAACACAATTTGTATATTTTTTATCCGGGAAGTACTTTTCCTCGGGTCGTGTCCCAACGAAATCGTGAATTGAGAATTTAGGAATAATTCGGAATCGAGCTAAGAATGATAAAGGGATTTTTGAATTTTTGATTAAACTACAAAATATAATAGCATGAATTAAAAACAATTAACTATCACGAAATTTAAATGCACAAAACGTAAAAACGCGAGCTAAAACTGAAATTTAAAATCTAAAGCACGACTTTTAACAAATTTTATACCTAAAAATCACAAATTTAAAATGAAAATTTTAGGAAAAAGAATTAGAATTTTTTATGTATTTTTGAATTTTTTATGAATTTCTAAAGTAAAAGTAATCACTAAAATCTATTTTAATTGCTAGAAAATACAAATTTAACTGGAAAAATATAGAAAAATGGTTTTAATATGCTAAAATGGTGCAGAAAATTAATAGAAACAAAAGCCCTAATTTTTAAAAGCTAATTGAACCCTAATTTATGTAATTAAAACTATAAACCCTAATTAATAAAACTAATTTGAAAAATATAAAACTATTTTATTTTTACTAAAAGAACAGGGTAGGAATTGGCAGAAATGGAAGTAGAGGGTAGGCGGGCGAATATTGGAAATTTTACACTATAGAGAAAACGGGTACCCCTTAACTATGAGAAAACTACCAAACAGACCCTACGAATTTTGCTTATTTTGCTTATTTAAAAAATGATTTTCAGACAAAACTTAAAACTACAAAGTTGTTAATCAGCTTATTCTTAACAACTTTAATAAAGACACTTTGGACTTTTGACAAAAGAATAAGCTGAAAAATAAGCTGAAAGATCCTGTTTACAGAAAGTGCTTATTTACTAAGCTTTTTAGATTTTTGCTTATTTTGAGCTTAAAACTTGATGAAAATTAAAACTAAAAGAAGCTTATTCTAGATTAAGATGTGTATTAAAGGATTCTAAACTAATATTAGCCTGTGTTGAACAAATTTAAAAAGAAAATGAAGCTGAAAAAGAGCAAAGTTCTAATGAAACTGTTTTTGAGCTTTTTACTTATAAGCTAACAAGCCTATTATCAAACTTTATAAGCTGTAAATTTGGAAATAAGCTAACCTAGCTTACTCTAATCAACCTAGGTAAAAGGATTTATAAAACTTCTCAAGAAAATTAGAAACTTCAAAGTGAAAAATGCCAAAAAACTATGCTGATATGAAGTATGCTTTGCTGATGCACTTGGTTGCTGGTGCAATGTGCAATCTACTCAAAGTCAAGCTATACTTTGAGGCCTAAATCTTTCACTAAATGATTCTAAAGGAGCACAACACAACCTTAAACTCTAAAATGCTCTTTAAGATCCTAAAAACTAAACCTCTTACAGCTGTGATATGCCCTGGTGTTGAGAATGAATTTTTACACTCTAACTTTTATGAAACTAAACTCTAACTTCTAAAAACTGTTTAAAAACTTGTATTATGCCCTAACTCAGCTGTTAGGACAGAATTGACAAGCTATAGTTGACTTTAAAAGTCTAATCTAGCTTAACCCAAACACACCTTTATGAAATTTTCTCAAAACTAAAGTAAGCTTAAAGTGAATTTAGAACTAAAACAGCCTGAACCTAATATCTACTCTTACTAAAAATGACTTAATAAAGCTGCTTAAGCTATAAGAAGCCTAGCTTATTTATGAAAATAAGCTAGTTTCTCTACTAAGCTTAAACTACTACTATGACAGAATTTTAGAAAAGTGAATTCTAACTTTACTTTAAACTAAACCAGCCTTAAAACTAACAAACTTATAAACTAACTAAGCTAAGTAAACAGGATTTAAGCATAAGATAAAACAGAAAATTTGAATTAAGCTAAATGAAATTTAAACCTTTTTTATTAAAAACAGAAAATTTACAACAAAAACTTATAAGTAAAGCTGAATTACATAAAAATGCTTGAAAGAAAGACTGAATTTAAATTATACTAAAAAAAACATAGTAAAAGTGGTGTGTGGTAAATGAGGATTTAAAAGAAATAAGCAAGTTGAAATAAGCTATGAATTGGCTAAATTGAAAATAAGAGAAAGTAACCTGAAATTGAAGAGTCTTCTTCACCTAGACATCCCAAAGTTGGCTGAGTGGTTACAACCCATGATAACACCCATTTGACCCAGTTTGACTATAGTGCCAAACACTCCCTTAATATATAAAAAAAAACTTGTTAACTGTTTTTTAGATGCAATTTAGAGCTGAGAAATGTAGTATTAAGTGCCTTTGACAACTTAAGCAACCCTTCATATAAATTAGACAGAATTAAAGAACAATGGGGTGAGTTTAAAATTTCGACAATGGCAATTTCACAAACACTCTTTTCTTTTATAAAAAAAACGAAAGTATTACAACAAAAACTTACAATAGACTGAGTACAACAATTATAAAGCAAGCTTAATTAAATTTTAAACTAAGAAAAGTAAAAAAAACAGGCATGGTAAATTTTCTTGTTCTCTTCTCTTTTATAGAGGTCTTCAAAGACTTCTAGCTCTTGGGTTGTGTTTCTGTGAGTGTACAAAGCAATCCTAAGCAATCCTAACCCTTCGTTTGCTTCTCTTCATTATCTCACCATTCATGGGGTTCGGGATTTTGTGTGTTGCCAACCTGGAAGGGTTATAGGGGTAATGGGGAGGTGGGAAATGGGTTAGGGGTACAGGGAAGTGTACTAGGGAGGTGGTTTGGCCTAGAAACCGTGGGGGAGGGTGGTTTGGGTTTTGGCGCCAAGGGGTTCGAGTACGTTTGTGGTTGCAGGATTTAAACGAAAAGAATGGGGAAGAGGCAAAAATGCCCCCCCATCTTTGGCTCTCTTTTCATTTCTTTTTTTAAGCTTTTTCAGTTATAAATTTTATTCCTGGCCCGAGTTTAGTTATAAACTAGGTTTGGAAAGTGACAGCTTTAGTCCCTGCGTTTTATAACTAAAAGAAATAAAAGGGGTTTTGATAAATTGCAAAAATGGTCCCTTGGTAAATTGCCTTTTCCAAAACCAGCACTTGTGTTGTATTTTTTCATTTTTCTTTATAAAAAACTTTGTTAACTTGGCATTTTTGGCCCTTTTCTTTATTTTTTTCATTTGTAATTATAAAACAAGGGTTTTAAAAATTTATATTTTGGTCTTGAGTTTTATAAAAAGGGTATTGGCTTGACGTTTGGTGTTTGGGCTTGTATTGGGCCCACTGGGTTTGGGTTTGGGCCCAATAAGGTATAGGTTTGGTTATTGGGCTTTTTCAAGCCCAATAAGGTTATGAAGTGGGTTTTGTGTGTACAATGGCTGAGATTGGCTGTAACTGGGCTAGGATTGGGCCTTCAAAGTCTTCACAGTCTTTGTCAATTGCACACAAATGGGCTGTTGAAATTGATTGAGGGCCCATTTGGTCTTCACAGTCTTCATAGATATACTATTGGGCTTTCCCGGCCCATCAGATGGGTTAAGATTGCATCCAATAGTATTCTTCAGTTCCGGCTCCGGTTTGACTGCTGATTCTTCTGTTTTGACTCTGACTTTGGCATTTTTGGACTTTGGCCTTGATTTTTCACAGTCTTTTCCATTCCATGCTCAGTTTTGTCATTTTTTTTTTTTGGATTTGGGATTAATTTTTATCTTTATCAACTTTCCTGGGCGGGGGGCACAATACAATTTTTTTTTTTTTCAAAACAAACATATATTTGGCAGTTTTTGTCTGTTTTTGGTCATTTAAGCTCGTTTTTAGAGGTAAAAGTTCATAGTGTGTGGGGTGGTTGGAAAAATTTGGAGAATCGTTAGAAGAATACGGAGTTGAAAAATTGATTGGTGTTCCATTTCCACCTTTACAATAAAAACAAACTCCATCGTATTCATTACAACCACATTTTTGGCATGTACCAAGAAGACATTGTTGTTGCAAACTTTGCAAGTTTTGTAGGGGCTCACTAATGGTTTGATTGCTGCATGGTTCCGGATTAGTGATAATCGGAATTTGCGTTGGACAATTATAGCCGTAATGAGCACCTTTCCCACAAGACTTACAAGTGCATTGGCGACAAAAGATTTCATCTAACGAATCTCCGCACTCGTGACAACAATGGTCAATGTGTGGAGGACTTGGTGAGGAATTTTCACCGGGGTCCTGTTTGACAACGATTGGCTCTCGAGGAGCATTAACAACGTTGGTATTGTCATCGGATGACTCGGAAGTGTCTTGGAAGTCTTGAAAAATTTCCTCGAATGTCTTTCGTATTAGAGCACATCGTGGACAATATAGACCATGAACCGGGTCTCCACAATCGAGACAAATTCTTTCAAATTTAAGGGGTCGTTGAGACGATTCGGGTATTGGAACAAGAATCTTGTCTTCAAGACTCCCTTCCGAACAACCACAGTTTGCAGTGTACAAAGCTCCACACGACGAGCATTCTTTAATCGCGTAAAGGGAATTTAAACGACGATCGAATGACGTCATAAGAATTAAACGTAAAGAGAGATAAGAAAATAATTAAATGATACGAAGAAAAAAAAGATTATTTTTGGTTTTTTCGAATGTTTTAAACAACATATTTTACAAATGGACAAAACGAGATAAGACAACTTAAACTTGATAATCAGCAAGCTTCACGGGAGCTCTTTGAAAGAAAAACTCACAAAGGAGCAGAGGAGAGGGATAGCGCGAAGCTTATTTCTCCTTTCGGGTCGTAGTTCGTTGGAACAACCCTCCTTATACCCCTCTTATAGTTTGCTTAAATTTCAAAGGTGAGCCGTACCTCGCAAGTGACACAAAAGGCACGTTTTTGAATCTTTTGTTCGGGAACTTATTATGGATAATACTCTAGTTGAGAGTATTATTTTGATGGTGTTCTTTAACCAAATGATTTTTATTTTTATTTATGGACAATGTTTTTATATTTTTGGTTTTTTCTTTTGTTTTTATATTATAATTATACTAAAAGAAATGAAAAATATTTTGTATTTTTTTGTATTTTTATGAAAATAAAAGAAATATTTACAAATTCAAACACAATTTGTCAAACGTTACGATAATCGTTTTACAGCCTCCCCGGCAGCGGCGCCAAAAATTGAT
>BQNB010110772.1:5139-20177 GCA_026074375.1 Tanacetum coccineum | reverse complement strand
GATATTGAAAAGGTGGCAGTCCGCTCCAGCCTCCGATCACTAAAATCAAAGTGCACTATTGAGTCTAGAGCCAAAAGAGATATCTATAAATCTCATTAGGACACTTGTCAAAATTATGCTTGCTATTTCACACAATGTGAATAACGAGAAATATACTAAGAGTCCTACGCATTATCCTTATGATTTTGCCAGAACATCCGAGTGATATAATTCACAGTAAAGATGGAAATCCTGCTTGAGTCAACATCAAACAAACTCATGGTAGGTTACTTGTGCGATTCTATATGAATCAAACTTGTGACAACTGGAAAGAAACGATGGTGCGATTCTATAAGAATCAAACTTGTTCCAGGAAATGGATCAACGGTTGTTAATGAATTTTGAAATGATTAACACTCTCGATGTGTCACAAAATCACTTTAGCAAGTGACATTTCGATTGATTTTCACATCGATTTTTCTATTCAATTGGTGAGACTTTGTCTTGCTGGTTCACTCATACCGTGTTGTCTACTTTGAGACGCTCCGGTAATGAGAACGGCTAGTGCAGCTGTGAAACCTGGCAAGGGTTCTTGGAATTATACTTGTCACAGGCGGTATTTTACTGGATTTTTCCAAAACGGGGAACCGTGTTATTGAAAACAGTACCAACCAAACACGGGCGAATAAAAAATCCATATTCGCCTCCCTGCTTTATTGCTAACTCTTTTAATGCAGGATACATAAAGATGGAGGTGAAGGTACCTGTTTCTAGCTGACTCACAAGATTCATAGCCATATGCTCATACCCGACCGACAAACATTAAGACATCATGAAAGCTCAATTACATGTTTCAAGACTTCCGCTACTCTGATACCATACGACTTTCTTGAAGTGACGAAGTATTAAAGACAAAGAATTTTAAATAAGTTTCTGTCACTCAAATACCGAACGTCTTTCTCGAAGTGACGAAGGGTTAAAGTTAAAGAATTTCAAGAAAGATGCAACATTAAAGCTTTTCAAGTCAACAAATCAAGAAAGGTATGAGCATGTCGGTCCAGAAGTCACAAGTTCACAAGATGGCGAAACGAGATTATGCTTGGTTGATGATCTCAAGGTGCTCAAGATCACATTTTCACATTCAAGATAAAGGAACAAGCTCAAACCCAAAGTCAATGATCACTACATCACAAGTTAATGATTCAAGTTAAACGAGCTCAAGACTAAAGATTAAGTATTGTATGCTAGGTTTAAATTTTGTAAAATGGAGTGACCTCCCTTAGGGGGAGATTGTTAGGAACACGAAAGTGTCAGTTACTTCCATAGATAAACAGTCGTTAGCTCGTTAAGTAATTTTTAGAAACTTACATAGTTAGTTAGCTAAGGCCCATGGATAAACCCATGCAAGTCCAAGCCCACGTGCCATGTAGAAGTATTTATACACCTCTTCATGCCTTGGAGAGGTGGTTGGTTGGTTGTATGTTTCATTTTTCACTTAATGCATTTCATGTTCTTTACTTTCTCTCACTAGAAAATACATCCTTCCTTCCTACTTTCTCTCTCTAGTTCTTGTTATTAAAGATTACCAATATTCTACAATTGGTATCAAGAGCCATGAAGTGGTGTGTTTAGTTTTCTTGGATCTTTGTGTGTGGGATACTTCGTTTGATGGGAGCATCCTGATTCAATTGACGTAGACACATGTGAATTGTTAACTCATGCTCTTGGTGCATTAGCCACTGGAACTGGGGAGACACAGCAATTGTTGGAGGATTAAAGTATTAACAAACCATAGGTTGGAAACAAATGATTCACAATCATCTCTTTATGATGGTTTTACAAGGTTGTGAGGAATATGGTTTTGTAATGAGTCTTGAATTTGGATGTTGGAAGGACGTTATAATTGAAAAGCCCGGGTTCTTGAATGCAATTGTTTCAAAAGCCATTGCCGTTAGCTCATCAAAATCGACATAGATAGTTTCAATAATTTTTCAGGGTACGTCAGTTGTAGATACGCTAAGCTTTTTTCTTGGGTACATATCCAATAAAAATACCTATATCAGCTTTAGCTTGAAGTTTGCCCAAATTCTCACTATCATTGTTTGGATAACAAAGTGCACCAAAGACATGAAGGTAACATAGATTGGGTCATCTGTCATGTAAGAGCTCATAAGGAGTTTTCCATGGAGAAGTCATATAATGGATCGGTTTTGGGTGTAACATGCGGTAGTGACTGCTTAGGCCCGTAGAAATAAAGGAGTTCTTGCGTAGATTAACATTGTTCGAGCGGCTTCAACAAGAGTACGATTTCGCCTTTCAACGACACCATTTTGTTGTGGAGATCGCGCAACCGATGTTTCATGAGAGATACCGACACTCTCATAATAGTAACGCATAGTTTGATTGACAAACTCAGTTCCATTATCTGTATGAATGTTCCTGACAGTTGCATTCAATCTAACTTGTATCATTTTTAGAAACTTGATTATGAAATCAGGAACTTCATCCTTTAATGCTAGAAATTTCATCCATGTGAATCGAGAGTAGTCGTCCACAATGAAGAGGATGTACTTTTTCCCATTTACACTTGTAACACGCATAGGCCCATAAAGATCTATGTACAGACGATATAGTTTTTCCTGATCGGTGTCTTCAGATTTAGGTTTATGTGATTGTTTCTTGCTTTTTCCCATTGCACATGCCGAACATAGATGATCTTTTTTGAATTTTAGTTTGGAAGACCTCGTACAAGACCATTTTTAGCCAAATGATTAATAGCACCAAAGTTCAAATGTGACAATCATCGGTGCCATAACCAAGATTTAGTCTTTGAGGCTTTGGACAAGAGACAAATTGGAGAAGACGCCATCATATCCCCAATTAACAATGTATAAAGATTGGTTTCCCGAGATCCTGAGAGTAAATCAACACCTTCCAGATTACGAACAAAGCACGTATGTTTTCTGAAAGCTACTTCAAGATCTGAGTCGCAGAATTGACCAACAGAGAATAGATTGTGTCCTAGTCCTTCCACATAATAAACCCTTGAAATTGTGATATTCCCTATTTGATAATCACCATACCCTATAATCTTTGCAATCTAGTCGTTACCGAACTTAACAGTACCAAGAAACTTCTGAACGAAATTGGTGAGCTGAGAGCGATCTCCAGTCATACGCTTTGAGCATCCAGAGTCCAAATACCACAAAACAATTTGGACAACCTGAGATCGACAAGAGAAGAAGAAGATGGAGCAACTGAAGTATTGGATCCCCGAGATGTACCGGGTTTCGTTTTGTTTGAAATCGTATCTTTTGCAATCTTAGGTTTGCTATTGGAACCAATAGTCATAGGTACCTTAGGTCTCCTAGTATAAACCTTAGTTACTACAGATTATCGTGCAACTACTTCTAGAGGAATGGGTTCCCTATAAGGCACTTTATTAGTGGCAGTAATCCTAGTTAAAGGGCACGCATTTCCAATAAAGTAAAAGTCCTTCATGTAGGTCTCCAGTTATATCTGATTTTAGTAAACACTTTTCATGTAGGTTTACATTCTTCTTTCTTTTTAGCTTTCTTAACAGACTTAGATTTAGAACACGCATTCATATCAGAAACAAATTCAAGAAAGCATAATTTATGTCTAGCATCAAACATAGAACTATTACATTTAACGCACATTAGCTCAGAATTTGTATTTAATTTAGAATGCTGCACATTTGCATTTCTAGATGGTTCAACAACACAACTTGGTTTATTCAAACAAGACTTAACTATCCTATGGTGGTCTTCTACTTTATTCTTCTTTTGGGTACTACTTGAAATCTGCAGGATCCTATCATTCTTTGTATTGTCTGTAGACTTTGACCTGCTAGATTTAGTAAACTGGCTTACTCCTGTAGAAGTTAACACAGAATTGTTAATGGTCTATTTTGCCTGTGTTTGGGAAGAGCCTAACTATTTTTGGGATGTGCTTGATGATATGACGGGTTCAGTAAACCTAACTGTTTTCTTTTTGTTGATAGGCGTGACTGCAACTAATTTCTCACTATGTTTGTGAATATCAGGGCAAGTGTCTCTAACATAGCCTAGCAACTCTTGAATCGGCTTAACATACTTACAGGCAGAGTAAGATACACTATCTAAAAGGGTTTATTAATTTAGCTTGTTCGACTATGTCCCTAAGAATAGCAGCTTGTTCCATAGTGTGCTTAAGGTAGTATATGTGAGGTTCCCTATTATTCTTATCCTTAGGAGCCAAGGTTACTAGGTCAAGCTTATACATTCCTGGAGCAATAGTGGTAGCGTTTTACACTTGGTCAGCATTATCAACTATGTCCTTTCTTTTTAATTTCCTAAGAACGTTTTTAATGCTGTTATGACAAACACCTTTTCTTGAAGTTGAGCATTTAAATCAGTAATTTTAGCAGACTTTTGATTTAATTGATTAATCAAAGATTCAGTATGTTCTTTAGCAAGAACACGTGATGGTTTAATTGAATCATAGAGTTGTTTATAAGTCTATTTCAAATGCTTATTTTTAGCAATTAGTTTTTCCACCCTATGTTCCAGTTCTATGTTGATGGTCTCAATCTCATCTATGTCCTTTTTCACACTGTTTGTAGTGGAAGTTTTATTAAAAAGTTTAATGTTTTCCTTAAACTTCTCGATTGTTGTATATTTTGCTTGAACCTCATCTTTCAAATTGTTTAGTTCAAATAATTGATCAAATGTGGTTCAGTTTGGTTCACATATGTGTTATTCTTTTGAAAAATTTCTTTATTGATTTGCATTGCAAGTTCAAGAGAAATGCAGTGTTGTTCAAGTTTAGAAAACTTTTTCAAAACTTTATTATACTCATCTTTTTCAACCATGTTGTGTGGTTTGATAAACTCAACTTCAAGTTCCAGACACTTATTGCACTTTTCAACATAATTCACAGAATCATTCAAAATAACAGAAGAATTTACATTCACAGTTGTATTCATATCTACAGAAGAATTCACAACAATATTAACAATATCTTGAGAAATGATTTGATACAAGAGTCAATCGTTTTCAATCAAAAAGTGTTTCTTCTGAATTTCAAAGCACTGTTTGTCTACCACATACTGTTGAACAGCAGCTTCCATCTGGTTAAAATCTGTTTATACTTCCGTTACCTCATTTAAAAGATCTTTATCAAAAACATTAAATATGTCTTTTAAGGTCTTTAAAAATGGAATTATATCTTTTAGAAAAATAGCTTTAGTGTGTTCAAACCCCCACTCCCCTTCTGTTAAAGCATCGGGTGTAATATGCTTTTTCACTACAGTGTCAAATTGGCCAAGATGGTATTTAAGCTTTTTAAGGCTTGTATTAACCATGCTTATCTTAGGAAGTTCTCGAGGATCCTTAATTTTGACAGGTAATGAAGCAGATTGGTCAGTATTAGGGTGTGAAGTTTGTAACCAGAAATCTTGTTCATCAGACAGTTTTTGGTGTGGAACAAAACGTTTACCAAAATCTTCAGATAATCGATTTAACTCAGCATAATTAAATGGTTTAATGTTAACTTTCTTTTCTAAAACCATTGGATCACTTTGTTTTAAAAGCATTTTGGATCGAATCTCTTCCTCAAACATCAAAGTCTCTTCTGAATCAGCAATTGAAATCACATTGGTTTCCTTAGCAATAGCAGTACCATCATAAAGCATAGGCCTAATCTGTTGACCTTTCTTAAGATAGAAAGGATTTTGCAAACCAAGAGCTTGTTTAAGGTTGTTATCATAGAAAACTTGTAGTTTTGTGAGCATATGCACAGTTTGCTTGGATTAACCCATTTTATAAACAATATTGCCCAGTTCTTTAACTTTCTTTTCTAAAGCAATTTCTTTATCAATATTCTTAGCTTCCTTTTCCTTGGATTCATTTTTGAGAACATTAAATGTTGTTTTTAATGTTTCCTTTTCCTTTAATTGTTCAGAAAGAGTTTATTTAACAGAGTTAATTTCTTTTTCAAAATCCAAAAACTGTGCATTTTTATCCCGAATTATATCATCTATTATAAGCTTTTCTTTATTACTTAAATCCATATTTTGTCTTTCTTCTAGCAATTTCACCTATTTTTTGTATCTTTCAACCTCAACAGATAAGGATTCATTAGCAATTAGATTGTCTTTATTGACCTTGTTACAATTAGTTACTTGATTTGACAATTGTTCAAACACAGATAATATCATGGCATCTTTTTTTGCAAAAGAACTTGTATCTTGAATAGCTGCATTTTGTGTTTCAAGCAAATAATGAGAGTAAGGAATGATATTGCTATCACTGGTTATCTCATTCTCTGGATAATTCACAAGATGAGTTTGTTTAGAATACGACATCTCTTGCATACTTTGATTTAGAATATCATTATGATTGTTTTCAGAGTGTGGTACCTCAAAGAGAACATATGATCTGTAACTAGACAAATTGGCCATAAGAACTGCTTTGGCTGTAGAGATGTCGTCACAGTCATAATCATATGCATCCAAATCATCTGCTTGATAAGCTGCATTGTGTGTAATGACCATCGGTGTAACTGGACCTTCTGCAACTCCAAGGTCTGCCAAAAAATCTAATTCCTCCTCACTCAAAACTTTACCAGATCCTTGTGCTTCAACCAAAAGAACTTTATCCCTAAACAATGTAGCATCCCTTTCCTCTTTGGCTTTGGGCACTGTCTTGCCATGTGACCTTCCCCTTGCCAGTTAAAACACTTCACAACCCTTTGTTGACCTTAATTATTCCCTCCTATTTTTGAGATGTTAGCCCTTGTTCCAGAAGTACCAGCAGCAAATGAACTTTGGCTCCCACCGGTTAAACAGTCACCCTTCCATCATGAATAGTTTCTTGTTATCTTGGGTTGGAAGAATTTCTTAGCTGATTGTTGGTAGATGGGAAATGAGATGTGACGATAGTAGACCGAAATGACATCATTTTGTTAATGGCATCAATAGGGTCATCTCCTTGCTTAAACACAAGAACTGCTAGACCAGAGTCAATCTGAGGAAATTCAGCAAGATGTGTTTGTTGATTAACTATGGAGACAGTATATTCAATTTGAGTAATGGATTGTGGTTGTGGATAAGCATCTTGATGTACTGTGGATAAGTATGCGTTTACATACGGTGCTGACAGATAAGTAGTTGCAAGAGGCGTGGATGGATAAGTAGTTGAGTAATGTTGTGTGGGATGAATTGATCCATATTGAGGAGACTGAGAGGGTGAAAACTGTTGTTGGAATTTTGGATTGTTGTATGAAGATTGATAAGTGTTGAAGTGAGACGGTGTCATCTAATGATTCACAACTAGTGCAAGTGAATCTTGATTGCGTTCACGCATAATACGGACTTCATTTGCATGGAGTTCATGTTGTTCAAGATATGCATTAAGCTGATCGAAATTGGTAGTGTGCAAATCTCTTACAAGTTTGACATCAGTCACAAACTTACTCTATTCAGGTGGAAGACTATTTAAGAACTTGGTATTGACCTGAAATTGCTCCAATTTCATTTTGTAAATGTTCATGTCATTGATCAGCTGAGTAAATCTTAAGTAATACTGATGAAGTGATTCCCCTTGATGTGAGCAAACTTATCAAATGCATCATACAGTTTACACTCCCGTTCCTGCTTTGTCAATGATGTACCTTGCATTAGTAGTTGAACTCTTTCCCATAGATCCTTGGCAACTCTGTGATGATTAACGAGTGAATAGACATCAGATGGTAGTCCTTGAAGAATGATATTAGTTGCCTTGAGATCATAATTAGCTTGAATTTTCTCAGTTGCAGACAATTCCTCATATTTCTTTGTCCTGGTCACACCATTTTCTTCAATCGTATGCCAAATGAGTGGACCATGTTCGATTGATTCAAGTATCATTCTTCCATGCTCTCTGTTTTGCATGTATAGTTCCATTATGCTTTTCTAAGAATCATACAGGTCTTTGTCCAACATTGGTGGACGATTGTCCCCATCAAAAAGTATCATGAATTCAGCAAGAGTAGTCATTGTTACTTAGGTTTGTTACAAGGTTACTTGTTGATCGTACAGTGATAAGAAGTAATTGTGTTAAAGTGAAGTCCTTTGGTCTTGAGATTACACGGGATTTTACAATTCTTGATGAAATCAAGAAAAATAGGTAAATATTTTACAGGATTTTACACACCACAGAAGAAACCGTATAAATCTTTTAGGCAAATTGGTATAAATCGCTTAAAGAAATCACGTATAAATCGGTTGGTTCAACTACGTATAAATCGCCCAAGCTTTATAAGATGTATAAATCGCTCAAGGTAATTGCAACGTATAAATTGCCCAAGCCAAAAGCGTATAAATCGCTTAAGCTTAAATCTGTGTATAAATCGGTTGAACCTAAACTGCGTATAAATCGCCCAAACTTAAGACTGTGTATAAATCGGTTAGGCAAAAGAACACGTATAAATTGGTTAAGCTTAAACGTATAAATCGGTTAAGCCTAAACTGCATATAAATCGCCTGAACCCAAATACGTATAAATCGGTTAAAACCCATAACGTATAAATCGCCTAGACCAAAATTCAAAACCTTGAAAGACACACTTTTTGACGTTTTTTCTTAGATTTTCTTGTACAACTAGTAGTTCTAAGCCTAAAAGAACCTTAAAATTTCAAACTTTATGGTTTTTTAAGACAAAAAATTTTGAAATCAAGATTTGTACTTTAAAAACTTTCAAACCAATTTTTTTTTGCACAAAATGATATTTTTCTTGGATCTTTGCTTGTACACCTTGTATAACTAAGATACTAGAGCCCTTATACCAAAGTATAAAGATCTTTTGGTGTGTAACAAGAATTCGAACCCAAAAAATAAAAAATGACGAGTAGAAACTAAGAACAAAACACATACAAGAACAAGATTATCACCCCATGGCTCTGATACCAATTGAAGAATATAAGTAATCCTTGAACAATCACACAAAGAGCTAGAGAGAGAAAGGTTGGAAGGAAGATTCTAGTGAGAGAAAGTAAAAGAGAGTTAAATTAGATTATGTGTGAAAAGTAAATCAACCAACACCCTTCCATAGCATGGAAAGGGTATTTATACATCCAATAGGCCGGCCATGGGCTTTTCCTTAACTAGCCTATTTAGTTTCCAAATATTATTTGACGAGCTATCTAACGATATTTATAGAAGTGACCGATACTTTCATATTCCTAACAATAACCTAAGAGCTATGCCAGAAAAATGCTCTTCGAAGAATACTAATAAATCACACAATTATGCAAAAGTATATACATACCCTATTAAGGTGGAGAAGGAGAGAATCTTACCGCTTTCGCCCCTCACATAACTTCAAACACATGAATAACCATTTGCTACGACATCAAGATCATCAGCAAGCACTGAAGTTGTAACGTTTTTCTATAGCCAAATGTAACACCTGAAATATGAACACATGTTCAGATGTTGTATTTAAAAGCAATGTTGAAATGTGAAACAATTCTTATGCAAAAATCTATATGATCCCACTAAATTAAAGGAAACATTACATTATTTAAAATCGCACCTTACTTAAATGAGAACCTTAAGAATAATGGATATTGTAATGAGAAAGGCATAATAGGGGTACTTGAGATACGATTTCTGCAATCCCATTCATGATCATAAACTCAGCAAATTGGTCTTTGTCAAAATGGGATTCAGCCTTCAGATAATACTATTAAAACCCAACATCGAAAGACGTCCTGATCTCAAATAGGAACACAATTGCATAATTAGTTTGACATTTACGTAAAAGAGTGTATGAAGTATCATTGATGCAGATAATAAGCTTGTTTCACCAAGCATGCTAAAGAATGCCATAAAACCGTTTAGTAAACATTTTTTGTGCATACCTGAGTGTACATGTGTTATATGATGAAACTTCCTCCTTTATGGCTTTATTCCCAAACCTGTAATGCATACGTAAAAGCCTTTATCAATGATTTATGCAGAAAAAACTAAAACGATGAATTAAGAACAAATTAGAACTTGTTTATTGGTTTAGCACATGTGCAATTAAACAAACATCGTGTTACTAACCAACCAACCTGACACATCAACTTTTCCACCTCCAATCCAATGAACATCAAACGAATGACCAATCATTGTATCAGCCTTACAACAATAAAAAAACACTTATTGTTCCTACTCCATATTAACTAATTAGATCATGATCCATACTCGTCCCAACTCTTGCTGCAAATTAAAACAACTTATTTAAAACTCTTAAAAATAGTAGATTAAATAATTTCATAGTTAAGCCAAGTAAGTTAAACCTTTAAGAGTTTAAATTCCTGCTGTTTAAAACATGTATCCTAGTCACGTGCCTGATTAATTCCACTAAAGTGGTGGTTTATAACCACGATTCCACCTGTTATCAATGAAGAAAACAGGTCCCCGTATTCTTTGTTCAAAAAGAATCGGTACCAAACTAGAGCAGGCAAGAATGCATGGTATAACAACAGGCCGTACTTGACTAATGTCAGCATTTGACCCTAAAATACCATATGTAGCCATCATAAAACTTTAAAATCATGATAACTCGTGGCACAAAATTTATGGCAATTGTCATTCTTATGATACATCGTTTAAGCTACATAAGCTTACCTGTCTACGGAAATTATGACCTCTGCCATTCCTATAGTACATAAGAAGTACCAATTTGAAAGCCGGACATGAATGCTTGCCGGACCATTGTATCTGCAGACAATAAATTGTTCATAAAACAATTAGGTACTCACTATGTACATCTCAGCTGTAAAATTGATGTACTATGTTATACGGTTTGTATTTATATATTTTTTGTGGTCAAAACGGAGCGAGTAAATCCCTGGTCATTTGATACATTAGTATCCTCTAAAGAAACAAACTTGGAGCGATCAAAATCATATTGCCTTTAGCTTGTATTGGTGAGGCACATAATTAAAAGCCTAATTTAAGGAAGAAGCAAGAATGGATTAATAGTATAAAAAGGTGATTAAGAATAAGTTATTAGAAAAGAATAACCTTGATCTGAATGGTGTAACTCCTAACAACTGTTGGTATGCACCGGGATATTGAATGTGAGGGGAAACAGTAGAATGTGATCTTTTGCATTCTTGGTGCTATAATCATAAACACTGCCTAAGATTCAATGAGAGGCATTGATGATGTAAATGCTCCATGGCTTTGTAAAACTACAACGATTATCGATATGCTATATTTAATGAGAGGCAAATGTAAAGCCTGTGTAAACACTCAAACATAAATGGGTTTTAATGGGGCAAAATCATAACCACAGCCTATTAAATTTATAGGACTGGATCTTTTATAATAATAAGATAGTAAAAATAGATTTAGTATCTCAAAAGGTCTAAAACTTATTGATGTGGCATGAAAAATTTAATTTATAAAGCTTTATAATCATTCACCATAGCGGATGCCCTAACTTCTAAATATTAAAATGATCTTTTAACAGGTATCAATGGGCCATTTTTGCGACTAAAGCTCTAAGCATTGTATCTACTATATTTTTCTTTTTTCAATATACAATGAATTAAAGAAGAAAAATAAGACCCAAATAAAAAGATGTCATACTTTCACCTTTTAGATTATTATGAGTCTCTGATTTAACTCCGTTAGAACCTATCCAAACATGATTTTTTTAGAAAGGCAACAATATATAAAAACCCATAAAAGGGAGAAGGAAAAAACAAAACAAGGCACCCCTCCTCAATTAAACAAGATAATTAAAAGAGGAAATGACCCAAAGAAGAAATGAACAAACTAAAAACACAAGCCTAGCTAAAACAAAGATGGAATGCTATCTAAGCATGCAAAAAAACTTGACCACACACAAAAATAAAACATCAAGTGCAACTTGTGCTAACAGGCCCACATGAGACAAAATGGCCCCATATGCACCTAAATGCACAAACTTGCTGATATAGAACTAAATCACTATCACAGATTTGCTGCAACCTTAAAATTGATATATAACCATTTGACTGAACCACAACAGATCACAATATTATTGCTAAACCAAACACAGTGTAGAAGCCTTGAACCTGAACAATCGCAAACCAAACATACTGAATCAGACACTGCAGCAGGTACTGAAGTTGTGGCAGATACTGTAGCAAACACAAAAAAAACACTAAATCAGAAAACCAAACCAGATATATACCAAACACTTAATGAATACAAACTTTTTGAGGGTCCTACAACCATTGTTGCCAATCTATCACTTTATAATTCTTCGATCTTCTTGATATCCATTCGAAACTTTTGAGTTGAATGTCTTGCACAATTTTAATAATACTTGAAGTCTTTTTTCCAAACACACGAGAATTTCTTTCTTTCCAAATGTAATAGCCAAAAGTCCAAATAACCGCTTTCCAAACACGAGATAAAGAGATGGGAACATTAACACCTCTGGTATGTGAGAAAACTTCCTCAATAGTAAACAAGTTAACACCCCCACCTTCTACCAATTGAAGAATTTGATCCACACACTCATCGCCAAAACATACGTGACTAAGCTATGAGCACAAGTCTCCATAATATTGTTGCAACACGGACAAAGCACCGAATCTAAGTCTATATCTCTTTTTCTAACCGAGATTCTTCCTCTAAGAGCTCTCCACATAAAGACGTTGACTTTCTTAGGTACCAAATTATTCCAAAGCGTCTCATGAACACCATTTTCCACGCGCAAAACCTTTTCCTCGATCAATCTTGCAAGCTCTTTAACCACAAACTCTCCATCTCCACCAAGTGTCTATCTCCATTTATCCCTACAATTATGATCAACAACAATATTTTGCATAATCCCTATAAACTCCTCATACTCCCTACTTACTATACCCTAATGCTCCTAACCCACTCCCATTCCCAACATCATACGTTATTATTCCTTATCCCACACACTACCCTCTTTTCCTCCTATCTAAATGAAACAACCTAGGAAATCTATCACATAGCCTACGGTTATCAACCCATCTATCAAACCAAAACCTAATATCTCCCCCGTCTCCTAACACCTCGATACAAGACGAAGAGAACTCAATCCCTACTTCGTCAATTTCCTCCCCAATCAACACAATATCCCTTCAAATCCCATATCCCTTACCCCCTACTCGAAACCCTCCCATTACCCAAACCCTCACAATTCATGTAAATGCTTTTTCTCACCCTAATCCACAAGCTCCCACCCTCCCTCTTAAACCTCCACCAACATTTATCCAATAAAGCCAAATTTTTCACCCTTAGAGACCCAATATTAAGACCCCCCTCCCCGAAAGAAGTAAGAACCGTATCCCATTTGACTCATGGAAGTTTTTCACCCTCCCCGCACCCACCCCAAAAGAATTTTTTTCTAATTCTCTCAAGATTTTTTATAGCACTCAAGGGCACGCGAAACATTGAGAAATAATCCAAACATGATTGTTTTAGCCCTAACTTATTATTCAAACATATTCTGTTTATTTAAACTATTATCCCTCCAACACAAGAAAAATCTGACACCCGTTACCCCTTAACCGCCACCACTTGTCTCATTTCACCTTCAACAATCAAAGATTTATCATGTCAATCAGAGGCGGAGCTACGTGTTAGTATGTGGTGCCTAAGAACCACCTTACACATCTCATTTATATACAAGTTATGTGTTGTCATTTTTTTAGGACCTACCATGGAAATGAGTAGGGAATTATCTTAGATCTTGAACAACCACGAAGTAAAACGTATAAACAAAGATGAGAAGTGGGCTTTGTTTGTAAAGCTTGTTACAGAATAGTGGAATACTATATGGATGAGGAAGAAGATGGAGTAGATGGGTGTTTAAGAATAAAGAGAGAAAATACAAGAAATGAAGAGTTGTTGTACACTCTTATGAAAAGTACATATGAACAAAGCTGTATTTTAAAGAAAAAAACCATTTAATTCTTTTTGTATTTCAATTGTTTGTTTTTAATATCGTATATTGCAAACTATCACTAAGGTTTGTATTATTAGTAAATTTGTTTTCCACGTATATAGGTAAAAACAAAACAAAAAATTGTTGTCACACCATTTGACCCGTTAATTTTTTACCTCTACTCGACCAACTCGACTTTCTTTCTTGGTACACTAAAAAATCATTCTGATTAATGCAATGAACCGCCTTACATTTAACTCGAGCTTCGCAACCAATCCTTTCACTGCTACCGCTACCACATATGTTGGGCTATCACTAAAAAAGATTTGACCGCAACCATTACGTCCGCCTATCATAAGCCTTATCAATAAAGACCCGGTTGAAAGACATAATAATATTACACATCAAAACTTGTATTCTCTTCCCACCGTCGTCAAAATTTTTGATACATCTCTTTTAGGCACAATAAACTCCGATCATATCTTTTTTAGGAGTAATTTGTATTGTGTTTTTGCAAACGATGACATATATCTCGCATATATTTTTATAATAATAAATATATATTAGGAGACACTTACAATAGTTTTTGATAACTTACAACCAAAAGCACACAATAACAACCATGTTACGCTGGGTGTCACGCGCCAAGTACTGTCTTCATGCGTTATGTTTTTGAAAGTTAGTTTTTCTATGACCCAACAAAGTTTGATCTTTCGATATAGGTATATGCATGGTTTTTAACATGCTTTATATTTTCGTAATTTGATTTAGACTTTAAGAAATTGCCAAAATGCCATGTCTCTTAGCAATTTTAATTTGACCTCTCCACTTAATCATGTCTAATGAGGTAGGTTAATCTAACCTAACTTAGGGCTTTGAAATACTCTTGGAAATCTTTTTTTCAAAAGTGAAGTGCACTTGGAGGTTTAGCAAGAGGCAACAACTATATATAGGCAAGAAGACTAAACATGTTTGGTACGCTAGGTCCTACGCTTTAGCGTATAGGGACCGGCGCCCCCGACTCTTCACTTAATCATGTCTAATGAGTTAGTTTAACCTAACCTAACTTAGGGCTTTAAAATACTCTTGGAAATCTTTTTTTCAAAAGTAAAG